>JAODLL010019053.1:0-26580 GCA_026546735.1 Forbesichthys agassizii | reverse complement strand
TGAAGCACTTTGTGTTACATGCATTTGTATGAAAAGTGCTATATAAATAAAGATTGATTGATTGATTGATTGATTGAGACATTTCAAGAATATCATGTTTAAGCTTTCTAGTCTTCCGCTCAATGTATGTCATAGAAGCCCTGACTTACAAAGGCATTCAAAATGTACAAAATATGGACTGAGTGCATTTGGGAAATGTGCTCCTCGTATGGTAAGCAAACCAACATTCTCTGTAAGGATAATGACAGTAGTGTGTGTGTGTGTGTGTGTGTGTGTGTGTGTGTGTGTGTGTGTGTGTGTGTGTGTATATATATATATCATATTTTATATCACATTTTAGTTTAGTGTTGCCTTTTTGTTATCATGCCAAAACTTTGGTCAAATAGCTTTAGTTTAAATTGACACAATTATTGATTCAGAAAGGCTTTCAAACATGTTCCAGGCCTTTCAGAAGCACAAATAAGTAATGACCACAAAATGTAAAAACATTTTTGAATGGAAACGTATACATGTCTGTACAGTAAATGTGCGTATAAGATTAATATATGGGTTATCTACATGTGCTATTGCACAGCAATTTGAAAATGTAAATGTCAGAGCAATTTTTCAACTGCACCCCCCCTCCCCACACACCTCCCTCTCTCTCTCTCTCTCATGCACACACACACACACATTTTAGTTGTGGCAATTAAAATGTAAACCCATATTTGTATGATACACAAACTCAATAAAACCATTTGCGCTGTACAGTACAAACATGTACAGGTTATAGGATAGTACTGTATTCACTCTGGCAAACAAAGTTCAATTTAATCATTAATGGTAAATCCATCTTATGATAAAAGCATGAGTGCTTTATTAATAGCTATACTAGGCCTAATTGGTAATGTACAGTTTATATGAGAACACAAATATCTGGTCTACTTCCTGATGTTAAAAATGGTTTAGGTAGATATTAGTACACTCAATTGCTGTATTATATTCACGTGTAAGTTGTCTTGCATAGGGAGTAGAATAAAAGCAAGCCATTCACTTTGACATATATGTCTCAAGCCAGTACACACAATAAAGGTTGTGTGTTTAACTACAGTATGTTTAGTTATATGACGGATAGCTTCCCTTCTATCCTCTTGAAACCACAAATGGTAAACTGTCAATAAGGGTAGATTGTGTAAGTAATGTACCTGGGAAAGAGAACAATAGGGCTTACATATCCCTCTTATGTGGGAGTAAAATTGACTAGCAACACATCTGTTGAGTCAGATTAATAACTCCCTCAGTGTCCATCTTTAGCCAAACCACACAAAATGCTACCCGCGCGTGGCATTGGTGTCTGCGTGTGTGCGCGTGATTGTATAACAGTCATACGCAGTAAAAGAATATAACTCTATATATCTCTGTGCTGACACAGAGGGAAACAAAATTAACACATTTACAGTAACACATATTATAATGTCTATTTCTATTTCTGCACTAATGTCATCATGTAACAATTATCCCACCCCCTACCCAGTAATCCTGGATGACCACCATCATGCCACCCCCAAGGGCCACATACAACCATTTTTCTAAACAAACCAGATTATCGACAACCACATGAGGAAATATGTGCGCAGGCAAAAGCAAAACAAGGCAGAAAAAAGCAAGAGAGAGAGAGAGAGAGAGAGAGAGAGAGAGAGAGAGGTGGTGGTGGTGGGCTACTGAAATGAGGGCTGTTTTCATTGATTACACTGCTGTTTTGTTAATGAGACCATAAAAGTGCTGGGAGATTTTTACTGCTGGGCCAAAAAGAAAAATGACACGATGCTCTTTGCCTGCGGGTTTTGTCATTGTAGAAGCATCAGGCCAAATGTCCAAAATCAGCTGTACATCACCATTTATACAGTATCTGGAGACAAAGAGAAACTGTTAAAGCCCAATGAAAACCAGCAGAGACGGCCAATTAACAACCACTCTGTGTTGTTTACTTTTTGACTTGACATGCTTTTGATTATAATTAAAAATGTATATTGGGTTACATAAAATTACATATTTATTTTCTATTCACATGCTACTAAAACCAAAATATTGTATGTGAATCTCACATTTGTAATGGCCATATATAGACCATATGGAGACCATATGGTTCATCCGATCAACTGCCAAGTATTTTTATGAAAGTACAGCCATTTACAAACAGTTTCAATGTACGGCTTCCCAGATGGATTTGTGACAACAATTCCTCTGGCATGTCAGGTTATCCTTAAATAGGAACACAAACAAAGTGGTGCATACCTGCTGCACACAGCAACAATGCGATACTGTAGGCTTCGCAATGCGTTTTAATGTGTGGAGAAGAGCTTCTGAGGAAGTTATTTTTGGTTTGGTTTGAGCTCAAACATAGCAAAACATTATCGAGAATGACTAACCCTGCCTTTTAGCTTTGTGGACAGTAGTCTCGCAGTCAGAGCCAGCCAAGTCTGGAGCACAGCGCTGGCTAACTGTGTCAAGATCTGCCTCCTTGACAGAAGATGGTTTTTGATTGACATGCACATTGACCAACTATGTAACTCAATGACAAAGTCGGACATAAAACTAATACAGAGGTATTTGTTAAAAAAATGTACCAACACGACTCTGTTATCAGGTAGTATATCTGTTAGATGAGTAGAATAAGGTCACTGCTTGAAAATACATTCAACAACTGAAAACACCTCTATTGTCGCACCGGTAATACAGATACAGACTTCTCGAGTGATGCCAAAAGCCAATTCATATCGACTTCCTCACTTCCGGAAAGTCGGTCTCTAGCTTTAATTGGCATAAAGGCATCAGACGTTTAGCACAGAGTGGCTTAATGTGACGTAGTGCTACTGGATGGAAGAGGCTGAGTGGCCAGGTGGACAGATGCAGCACTGTGCAAGCTCCCTAATACTGGACGTGAATTTGATCTTAAAGCAAATGTCAAAGTTTTATGAAATAATTTAATAAATAAAAAAATAAAATGATAAACCTGCATACATTTTAGGACACACACATCTTTAGAAACAGCTGTTAGAAGAATATATTTTTTCAAAAAAAGGAAAAGAACAAAAAAGACTCGTCAATCAAACAGTCACCGGTGCAACAGCTTCAGTCGACTGTCAACTGCAGAGAGACACCGTCTGTCCGTCCGTCTCATCACTCACTTTTCTCTCTGTTCGCATCTCGGGGATTGCAGGTTCTTTTCATTATTTTCCATTTCCGTCTCTTTTCCTCATAAAAATACACTCCCTGGCTGTTGGTTATACACTAGCACACCAGAGTCACATGTTATTATAGGTCATTATTCATTTGCGCTACTCTATTTCTCTCCTTGTACATTTGAACGGTTAAAATTCAAATAAATGTGCATTTTTTTTGCACAAATGGTAAATAAAATAATATAAATATACGCTTTTTATTGGAGGGCTATTCCACACGCACACACACACGCGCACACACACACACACACAGGCAAGTCTGCTTTTGGTGTTAATATGTTTGTGGCTTCACTTGAGCCCTGATTCCACTCAGCCAGGTGTTGGAAGTGTATTTCACACGTGGCCAAGAGTGGGCAACCTTCTGAGAAATCCCTCATCAATCATCACCTATATGGTTGATTTCATTTCCTTTTATCTCCTGCCCACGTTACCTCCCATCCATCCTTCCTTCCTTACCTTTCCCCTAGCTCTCTCACCCACCACAGTGCCACCTACAGGGTGTTTAGTGCGTTACAGACTACATCGTTTAAAAAATATATAAAAAGCCCTTCTGAACTGCATGTAGATATTAAATTCGAATTGGTTAATAAAGGATAAACCAAATATAGGTGTTGATAATAACAGTGATTTTAGTAGAGCTTTTACAGGATTTTAAAAATGTGCAAATATAATCTCTGGTTCCCAAGGAATGTCAGGATATCATTTGTAATGGAAATCTAATGCGGCAGTCAATCAGACATTGAGTCATTACGCTACCGGTTGCTAATGAGTCCATCATGCTAACTAGTTTCTAACAAGGAGTAGCGCGACAGTCCCAGACCTTCATTTGCATATCCACATTCATCCCTTCTGTTCCTTTACCTTGTCTACACCACCATCCTCTCCCTTGTCTACACCACCATCCTCTCCCTTGTCTACACCACCACCCTCCCTCTTGTCTACACCACCATCCTCTCCCTTGTCTACACCACCATCCTCTCCCTCGTCTACACCACCATCCTCTCCCTCGTCTACACCACCATCCTCCCCCTCGTCTACACCACCATCCTCTCCAATCCCCTTCCCCTACTGCCACCCTTCTCCGCTGCTCTCTACTTTCTTCCCTTCCTCTTCTTATTCCATCTCGCCCAATTTGGACCGTGGCCAGAGGAGCGGAGCTGCGAAGGTGTGACAAATCCCTCCTGAATCCCCTCAGTCTAAGTTGCTGTCCTAATGACCCCAGGAGATCATGCATGGCCGGCTGCCGTCTGACAATCACAGCTGGCGCTCCACAGAGCCACCGAATGGCAGAGCTCTCCACACTCCGGTCACCCAAAAGCTCTCATCTGGACTGCTTTTAAAAACAATTATGTTGTTTTTGGGAAGGATGGAGAAATAGGGGGGTGGGGTAGGGGGCGCGGGCATGTGCTACAGTTGAAAACTATTTCATTTAAAGAGGCTTTTAGTTAGACTGCAGGGTGGATTGCATGTATTTCTGATTGTTTGCTTTTGTTTGGTCATGTACTTGTGTCATGTATTTACACTTACACTTTGTGCTCTTTACCTGTGAAATGTGCCATATAAACACATTTTACTTACGTCATGCTGGACAGACAAGTGTTGGACGACTTAAAGCAGTGCGTTAATAAACGTAACCCAGTTTGCACCCACTAACTACTAAAATAAAACAAACGTAGAGCAATGTCAACCCTAATTAAAATAAACTATATTGTATGCATTGCCTTATCGCAGTATAAAGCTGCATTCCGTAAGTATTTGCTGTATATTATTTTTCATTAATTGCCAAGAATACAGATGTACCAAAATGTACCATCTTCAAACTGTGGCAAAACCATAATCTAATCAAACAATATAGAGTTCTGTCAATCTCACATAGCAGGACTCGATAGATAACAGTATAAAGGTAGCACATGCAGGCCATTAAAACCCCCCTTTAAGGTTCTGAAGCTTGACACCGTGTGCCAGGCACGGTGACAACAGCAAAGCTGGTTTGTTTCCATTTTCCTTCCTGTATGATGTGGAAATACAGTTGATTAACTGCTATATGCTACAGTATATCAACATTCACATCAAACAAGTAACGGTCATTCCAACACAAGCTTTATTGTGCTGACGTAAAACTAGACTATTTAGCTGGGCCAATCTATGTAAAAACTAATAAAAAAAACATACAGTATACCCGGCAGTGCTCAATTCGCAAGCCGCAAGAGCGGAGGGCTTTACTGCCACGCCATAACGCACTTGAGACTTTGGCTTAAATAATGCGGCGTCATCCACGCAGAGCTGACAGTATGCGTAGTGATAATCTCAGAGGGCAGTCAGGAGAGGAAAAAGAGCCTATCATTTCATCCTGGCGTGTCACCGCTCAAAACATAGCGCTATTTTACGGAGAGAGATGGAACAGGAGAGAGAGAGAGAGAGAGAGAGAGAGAGAGAGAGAGAGAGAGAGAGAGAGAGAGGGAGAGAGAGGACTCATAGGCACTCACAGGAGAGTTATGGCTTAGTCAGTCACCGAGCTAAACATTCCATCAGCCAGAGCTTTAGCCTCGTCCATATACTCTCTCTCCCTCCCTCCCTCCTTCCCTCCATCTCTCGCCCACACACACACACACACACACGTTCAATTATGTGGATGGGATTTATCGAGGAGGTGCTATTTAAGGCGATATGCTTAGTTTGCATGCCTAGCCATGGTCAGTCCTTGATGTGGGACCAACAGTCAACCCATGTGTGTTTATGTTTGTGTGGTTGTGGGTGAATGTGATATGGAAGGAAACAACAGGGTCATCCAAGCAATTTGCACTCGTGCGATAAGACAGACAAACATTGCCGCCGTGGGGATTTGTTCGTGCACACGCACGTGTGAATGTCAGAAATTGAAACGAAGGGCGAACTTTCACTGTGACGTCAATTGCAAATAGCGCTTTCTCCCGGCGAGAAATTACTTTTGTGTCCTTAATAAGAATCTCACTATAATTGGATATAGGTAAGTGGCTGAGAGCTGTTTATGTGTGAAAGGGTGAAAATTGTTCTCTTTCATGTCTCCTTGAAGTGCTGTTCTGCGGCACGTTTTTTTTTTTTGTGTGGTTTTTGTTTGCTTATTGACCACCTGGCTTCTTGGTGCGTGTACTGCATGTGTGTGCAGGTGTGTGTCTGACAGCTCTCTGCTCTCATTTGGTGACACTGTAAAGGCTGTTCGCCAGAGAGGGGTACTGCTGGGTGCTGTTGTTTTGGCCTGTCAGGTTGTATCAGCACAAGAGCCCCTCCACACACACACACACACACCCCGCCACCCTCCATGCATGCACAACAAGCTGGCTCTTCAATGACATATCCACTCGCTTCCCTTCCTATCTCACCCCCCTTCCCATTAATGTAGCCTGTATTCCTTCCTTCCTTCTCTCCTTATGGAACACAGCGTTTCGTTGTATGTTTGGTTGCGCTGATCATCTCACGAAGTTGGGAAAAGCTCAATATTATGGGGGAAGGAGTCATTGATTGTTGGCGTCTCTGGTGGGTTGTAGAAGCTAACACTGAAAATAAAATGGTTTCCTGTTCAATTAAAAAAGTTCAGGAAGATAAACTTCAGGAAATACAATGTCTGTAGCAGTAAACTGAGGAACAGCAATACAGTTAGTGGCCAACTGAGGAGATGAAAACCACATGGTGACAGCTGACAGTTCCAGTAAGATCAGTCTTAAACAGTCCATAATCAGACAGCGTGGTGATGTGATATCCCGGTGTTTACGTGTGTTTGTGTGTGTGTGTCTAGATAGGTGGTTGGTAGTAGAAGATTAAGTGGTTCACCTCCATGGCGGATATTTTCTGCCTGGTTGCCAGAGAGGTCAATTATTAAGCTGCAGGCTGGCGTGAAACTTTCCCCCGCCACCATGCCAGCTCCGTGTGAGCTGGGATGTCTTCTGGAGAGGTGCAAAAGGGTTGTGGTGGGGCGTGGGGAACGCCAAGTGCTGAGGAGCCTCAGCAAAGCATAGGAGTGCTTACACACCCATGCAAGGATTCTGGGTGTTTTGGGCAGCCATGGGAAAGTAATTACCATGGACTTTTCCCAAAAGGATTTTGTAAATCCAATGTCTCTATGCACACTCTGAACTGAACACTCTCTCTCTCTCCCCTCTCTTGCTCGCTCTCTCTCTATATCTATCTATCTATCTATCTATCTATCTATCTATCTCTCTCTCTTGCTCTGTCTCTCCCCCATCTCTCTCTCCCCATTTCCACCTTCATCCCCCCAAGGTGTTCAGTGGGGGCTGTCTCTCTCCGTAAAAGACACAATTAGCCGGTTAGCAAACGAATGCTAACCCTAGGGATCAGGGAACAGAGACGTGCATGGTCTCTCTGACAGGGACTGAAACTCAAGCCACACTTGAGCCAGAAACAGGGTGGCAGCAAAGCCATGGACGGGACCAGAAGACGACAAGAGCTTCGTCTGGGAGTCAGGAACACGACAATGGGAACACAGCCAGGACAGGAACCAGGGTCTGATTGGTTGTGAATGGATTATTCCGCCACATCCGGGGGTGGTATTCACATTGCTCCGTTCCCTACGACCATGGTTCTTCCCTGGCATGCAGGCGCATTGTGAGACAATGGTCCCCTGGACATGGCGTGGACGCATAGATGGAATGGAGCGACATCTGATCTGATGAACATAATGTCCTACAGCCAAACTGAAGGGATAAACACTCACTTAAGAGTATCATGAGGTTTCTTCTTTCTAGTGACCTCTCTCTCTCTCTCTCTCTCCCCCCCTGTCTTTCTCTCTCCCTCCCCCTCCCTCTCTGTCTCTCCCTCCATCTCTCTCTGTCTGTCTCTCTGTCTGCTTGGTCCTCAGGTGGTAAAGATATTCAAAGCTCTAAAAAGTGATAACTTTTTAGTGAGATCGATCCAATAACAGTTATCAGTTGAGGCTGTCCGTTAATGTATTTTCCTACCCATAAAAAAAACACAACATTACACCTACAGCAGGGATGCCCAACTCCGGTCCTGGAAGGCCCCTATCCTGCATGTTTTAGATGTCTCCCTGCTCCGACACACCGCACTCAAATCAATGGTCTTCTGCAGAGACTGATAACGAGGCATTCATTAGAATCAGGTGTGTTGGAGCAGGGAGACATCTAAAACATGCAGGGCGGTAGCTCTCCAGGACCAGGTTTGGTCACCCCTGACCTACAGTATATTTCTAGGTGCAAGCACAAAGACTGCATTACTTACTGGACGTGGTCCTAATAGTAGGCCTAGCTCTTGACTCGGTCCCTGTACTCTGCAATGCCACTATGTCTGCATAACTACTGTGTCTTCTAAACACTATGGGCCAGGTCCCACTGGGAAATACTGCATGTAATTTAAAGGGCCACCCCCGTGGAATAGCCCGGCCCCTCCCTCCCTCCCAGTTAGATGGGTGTAACACAAAGCAGGGCAGTACAATAATAATAACAACATTTTATTTAAGGACGCCTTTCAAGACACTCAAGGACATATTACATTACAAATACAAAGAGGCATGATATAAATACATGTGACTTAAACAGGAGCATACATATTACATATTACACAGAGCAGGTTAAGGGGCTGAGGTTGGTTTCCATGTGAAATGCAGGCTGTACAGCCTTTTTAAACTGCAACGTGATTAAGGGCTATATAAATAAACTTGACTTGACATACGTTAAGTTACACATATAAAAATAAAAAATAATGTAAAGCAAATTAGGGAAACAATTGTATTATGCCACCGAGCAGCTACATCCGCTAGCCACAGTGACTCCATGACTAACAAAATGTGCTTGGCTGCTGATAAGCTGTGTGGATAAAGTGAAGGAACAGCGAGAAGAAAAGAGAAGTTGAGCCTTTGAGCAGAAGAACGGGGCTAGATCTAAGTCGGGATCTTTCAGTAGCCCAAAGTGTTAAGGCCAGCTACCAAACACCATGCTTTGGGAAAATGTGATTCTGAGCTTGGCAGACTGTGGAAAAGTATGAAAAAAAAAAAACTGTGAAACAATCCTGAGCCATTGCTGTTGCCGGTTAGCAAACAATCTGCGGCTAGCTAGTGCCTGCATCAGCAGCAGATTCAGCAGCAATCCCAGCCCTCCACTCACGCCACAGTGTAACAACTCTGGACTCGTGTAGTGACATCCTTTGTTGAAGCTAACTGATCAATTGTAGCACGTGTACAAATTCCAATATGGTTACTTAGCAGACAATTTGATGCAATTTTCGAGAATGCTTGCGAACTTAAAGCTTAAATCAAAACAAGCCCCCTCAACACACACATTGAATTGCATTGCAAAGCCTAGCAGTGTTGTTGTGAGCTGTATTCCCCACTGTGTTTATGTTCCTATTTAATGAACCAGTGCTGTGTAGAAGTACCAGATTATTTTTACACAGAGAAAGTTAAACTAGTGAACTGCGAGGAGACATTTGGTGAATTTGACAAAACACTTTACAATAAGCTTGCAGTAGCCGACTATATCTTTAAGGAGCCGTTAGGAGTTTAAGCAGCGTCCTGAAGAATAATTAAGGTAGGCTGGACACGTCATAGATCACACCCAACCTCTCAGCTGAGAGGCGACCACCTTTTAGCTATCCTGCCACCATGTAATACATCTGTGTTTGCCAGTTTTTGTGGAGTTCTGACCCCGGTGAACTGAACTCCTGTGGATTGACCCTAAACAATAGCATCACTCTTCACTACGTACCTACGCACATACATACACACAATCTGCCGTGAATGATCATTTTATACAACAATCTTGTCCGTTGAAACTTTTACATTTCTGCAATGCAGTCTACCCCGTAGCCTGCACATACATCCCTTTTAGCGAAGAGCCATTTGTCAGGCTGATAGTTTACACAAGGTTTAAGGGCCATTGTATCAATGTTCCACCATCAGACTACAGAAGAAGTGCACTAACCCCAAGAATGGCTGGAGGACCATGAAAACTCTCTTGTCTCTGTCCTTGTGGGTGACAGAATGCAGGCACGCCTAATCAGCGGGTACGCATGGACATCAGTGGCCACAGAAGCGGCCGTACGCAGAACAGATGACAATACTGTTGATGCCAGGACCTTCAACAAGCCTTGGCCCGGCCCACATGGATTACAGTTCTGCAGGTTTTGGTGATTATTAGCAACTCATCCAGACATTACGCGGGGCGGCACTTTACATATTTTATTTTTGGTGGTGGGGGTGGACAGCGGGGGGTCTTTGGGTCCTACCCCAGGAACTTTTGAGGGTAAAACACTGCCTTTCATAAGGATTTTCACTGTATCAAAATAAATGCAGCACTTATATTCAACGGTCAAGCTGTGTGTTACTGGAGACATCAAGGTCGCTTACACATTTAAAACTATTTATTAACATTTAAGTCTGCCATATTCAAACAACAATGTTATTATTACACATATTTTCTGATAAAGGGGAGTTATTGCTGCTTTGAAAATAATTGAAAGGTGGTACAGAAGTGAAGAGAGAGACATAGATAGATAGATAGATAAAGAGAGAGAGAGAGAGAGAGAGAGAGAGAGAGAGACTGAACCAATATAACCTGGTGTAATGTAACCTGATCTAATCGACATTAACTACTTTCATTCTCGTGAAATATTTAGTGACATCTTACTTTAATTACAGTATGCCAGGTTGTCTTGTTTCCAACTGACAATGTGGTTACTTGGGAAAAGAGAATGCCTTGCAATGAAAATATTCCTGTAATTAAAGGCAACAGAATGATCACAACAGCCAGCGCACCTGCTAAGGCCTGAGAGCTGCCAAAAACTGCCAGAAATTCAACGATTACAACCGATGACAAGAGTGCCTTTAAAAGAAGAGTAATTACATTTTTACAGCAACCACATAACATGCTCATACATGGCACACTCTTCTATAATAAAAATGATAGTATTATTCAAAAATGCTGTAAATCTTTGCATTTCTTCCCACTAACATTTTTTTTTTCATTTTACTTCATAAAAAGGTGCTCGGTACAATATATTCTAGATTAATGTAGCAAAAAATGTAAACATTTTTAATGTAAAGATATAGTGGAGTATTTGTGTCCTGAGCAGTGCACTCACATTACGGGCTTCATTTATAGGGCGAACCTAAGATATATTTTATCCATATAACTCTCCCTGCACATTGATTTATGTGCCATACTCAGAAAACCTTCTTAATGCAAAGTGTATACTTGAACATAGGTGATTTTGCTTGCTGGCTAAGTAGGGGCATTGCAGTTTAGGATATTCAGTTTACTGTATGCGCATAACATTTCTTTTTTCGATTCTCTCTTGCAGAAGCAAGACACTCCCAAGCTACATATCTGGCGTAGTTCATTTCACCATTTAGTCCACAAAACAATGTTGCCTGTCTTCTAAATCTGGTCTTGCAAAATGACCATTCCTGACTATACCCATAAGTGTGCTAGCTTTATCCATGCAGAAATCACACATTGTAAGGCACAGTGCCATCAATTTTAAGTCAATGACATTTATAGATCACAGTTGCGTAACTTACAAATGGGCTTCATATAAACTCAAGGGTATTTATGCTCAGTATATGTTATGAAAGTTAATAGTATTTGTTTAGGTACCTTTCTCAAGAGTGCTTATAGCTAAATAAATGAATACACATCTAAAAAGTTACCTTGTTTCAATGGTTTAATTTACTACAAGCTTTTAAAAATGACCCTCAATGAAGTTTGTATACCAAACAAAAACAAAAAAACAAAAACAAACATCTAAACAAAAGAATAATCTAAAACAAAATGGATGCTTACTAATTCATCATAACATCTCATGTCCTAACCTCGACTTTGTGAACCACTGGAACAGAATACTTCCAACAGTGTTGGCAGGCAACTGACATCGACATCTGTCATTTGCCACTTATCTTACACCTGAAGCTCATCATGAAGCCATTCCATGTGATTAAACTCAATTAATACTCGTCCAGTCTTACTTGAGGTTAACAAACTACTCTGGAAGAACAAAGCCACACATCCCACATTTGAAAATAGACTATTCCTACTTTGATGAAATGGAGTCTGCTGTGAGAGGCATGGTAAGCTACTGTACATGTGCACACACATACTATCAAATTGTCTGGTAGCAATTTGGAGATATACCCCTCCAGCTCATTGGAAAACACAGCAGAAGCTCCTGAAACGCAGTTGTAATATAATCCTCACAAGTCCCAAACTAAATTCCAAGAGTCAGCCAGTTGCCTCGGGTGGTTATAAAAAAATAAAAAAATAAATAAACACAGAATCTCAACAGAATAACAACAGGTAAAAATTGAAATGTGAGGCAACCAGTTTCACCAAAAACAACAGACCACAGCAAGAGTCAACAAGCAATCTATAATTTATGAACTAGCTCCCTCCTATGTACAGAAATGGTAGAGGAGAGGAGAGGCCAAGAGCGGAGAGGAGAAGAGAAAAATAGTGAGAAAAATAAGACATCGGTTCATAGAGATTTTACTTTAGGCCTGATCTATAGATGGTTGCCCGTGGGACACCAGTGTTAAACTAAACCCTGCGTGGATGGCCTTGCGATGAGAGCACACACGTATAGCCTATACGATGTGATTACGGACGAAAACACGACACACTTCATTAAAGGCCATGAGCAGTCTCTGCAAAAAGATGCCTGAATCACACCGATGTGCCATTATGATAGTTTTAGCTGTTTTGTTGCGGAAATGTACATTTTAGGTAAATCCGTATTATCAGCATGATTCCTTTCCACTATTACCACTTATATAAGAGGATTCTGTAATGGTGCCCTTTAGATTAAAGATTACACTTCACACAATTGCTGGATAAGAATCGCACTTATCTTACTGTATGAGCAAAACTGGAAAAATATTATCATATTTCATATTATTCCTGTTGTGTAGCCTGCGGGACTGCCCCGTTTGTAGGCCTACTGCACGTTGTTGTATTCCAAATATCATTATGTGTGTTATTACAACTACTGTTTATGGATAATTAAATACAAAAGAAAACATGACAAAATGATCACCACTGCTTTCTCAACACACCGCCTATAACTCTGTCAATAGCATCTATCTGAGGGAACGTAATGTCTGCTCGTAGAAAGCCTTTCCATTTCATTTTGGCGTGACAAGTCAGCGGGGCTGCTAATGAGCCCGCACACAAATACCGCATTCATCCCGTTTTGTGGCGCTCCAGCACCCAACGGGTGCAACTTTGTGGGTTGGGGGTGGGAAGGGGGTATATTCACCCCTCAACCTCAAACACACTACCGTTTCTCAATTGCTCGTCAGGAGAGAAGACGTTGGGGTGTTAATTTTATGAACAGCTTGTATAGTAATATACAATTTCCTTCCAAGAAAGGGCCCCAGAAAAAAACATTTAATCCCATTTCCAAACGGATCGTTATTTAGCTGGATTTATATCCAGTAATTCGGATAATTAATTCCGATTAAGGGTGGGCCAAATCGATTTCTCTTTTTCATCAAGTGGAGATCTTCCTGGCCCAAAGATGAGTTACTCTTCTTAAAAGGAAGACTAGCGCTCATGGAGGATATACGGATCGGTATAGTCGACTGTCAGACGGTTGACAGCAAGAGAGGGATCAGAGGGCGGACTATTCGTTTGCTTTAATTTCCGTTTACATCAGACTACAAATTAATCATGCGTCAGTACCAAAAGCAAACTATATCCCCGATTTTGACAGCGGAATAGTGGGGGCGCGCATCTCTAGCGCGTCCACGCACTTGAGCAGAGAGTCGAGGAACCAAACTGGCAGAAGAGCAGAGATTTTTCTGGTGAGACGATTCCATCACGACACAGGTTCTAAAACGTACACTACATGTTTCACAAAACCCATTAACACAGAGAGGCCAAAATCATACCTGATAAATCGCAAAATCACAATTCACTAACCACCTAAACTTGTCCTACATTTAAAAAGCCATATTCCAACCAGTAGGCTGAAATACGAACTAATAAAAACACTGCATGTAAATCAATTTATGTAAGATCACAACGGATTGTATAATGTCTGATTCAGCTTGACTGAGCTATAGTTATCAGAACGTGATATTACCGTACAGAATGATCCCCGTCCGCAGTTTTTCATCGAGGGCAATATTCCTCTGCGCCTTATATGTCCTGTTTGGGTACGGTGCATTTCCTTGGAAAAACAATTATCCCAAAATCCGGACGCGCAAGACTGGGAAACGATGTAGAACTATTTTCACTCTCGAGGTGGTCTAGGGTAGAAACTCGCCATTTCACTCAACGGAATTACGCGGTCCAAAACAAGCCAATGGAACCATTTAGTCCAAAAGCAGTCCGTTAATAAATCCAGAAGAAATACTGTTTTGTTGTAATAGTTTTTCTAGATATGGGGACAATAATCTCCGGGTCTTGAAGGCACCCTTTAAGGTAACGACGAGGATCCCCCCCCCTGCCTCACGATGCAGGCTACACTTGATAAAACACCGTTCGCTAGTCTCGTCTCTCCACTTCTCCCTCTCCTCTCCCTCCTCCTCCGCCTCTCCTCATCCAGCACTTCGTCTCACGGTGGGATCCGAAGCAGCATTCATAGAGCAGAGGCGCGCCTAGCGGCCTTGAGGGGAACTGCATGAATAAACCCCTCGCCCCCCGCCCCCTTCCCTACACTGGAGCATTATTAAATACATACTTTTTTATTTTAAGATATGTTTTCGCTGTGGTGCGCTCCTCACTGTTCGCACCACTTGTGTATTATTATACCTAGCCTAGTAGGTTAGTACTACTCGTGCAGTATAGATTCCTATGATGTCTGCGTAAAGACCCATAAAAGGTGTGTAAACGTCAAACTTCACTTCACTACGAATTATGAAAGTTAACAACACATAACTGTCCTAATGACAAATGTATAATAGATGCATTGCGTTCCATCACATATGGTCTACATTCAGTGGCAGGATCGAAGTATGCAGCTTTATCATTGACTGATAACAAATGTAGCATATTGGTAACACTGTTATCTTGGTTTGCAAAACCGTCATACTGTGCCTTTGCCACTCCAGATAAAATATGATCTTATTTGTTTTACATATGAGTTACATGTACAAATGGATTGTGGGTGGTGATGTGGAGTTGATGAAAATAGTTTAATAATCAATTTTAAATGTAATGTTAAATTTTAACTAAAATAAGTGTCTGACTGTATGGTCTAAAGTGGTTCTTAACGTTATGGTACTTTATCTAATATGAAAATGGCTGAATTCACATTATTTAGAGCACTTGTGACACTGTCAGTCTTTCTATGCATGCATGTGTCAGTCCTATTAATACAAATTAAAAACGTAATGCATAGTTTTACTAACTAAGCCAATAATTACGTGAGTAATCACAGAGATGTAAGAGATGTGATTTTAAGGATTACCATTTTTCTTCATTACCGGTATTGCCTAAAGCAAAAAGAAGTCAACAGCCCTAAAGTATTTAATTAAGCTGTCTGGCATCTAATTAAATAATCAAATAATGTGAGCATGTGTTTGCATGTGTCTAACTACATGCACTCTGCACAACTATATTTCTGTGTGTTTTGCCACTTTGGAACAGTCAGCAGCACCCCTGTGGCAATTATGTTTAGCTTGGTTTATGTCATTGTTGGTTAGATTCTACCATTAAAGGTATAGTCAGCTATTGCAAGCTAATTGTAAGATAATAAACTTTTTGACAAATTCAACACATTTGCTATCTTACCGTTCTGTGTGTGCTGAAAAAATGATCCGGTACTTCTACACTAGCTTCAGTTTAATGTTACGTGAGAATCAGTCTGGAAAGCCTTAGAATAATTTTGAATGTAACCGAGTAGCAACTTAACTTTCCAATCAACATGGTGTTTATAGCTATATAGGCGTGGTTTTACAATTAGCATTGTGTTTAGAGCTATACAGTCAAGGTTTTCCAATCAGCGTTGTGTTTATAGCTATACTGGTGTGGTTTAGGTGTGCCGACAGCGAAAATGACCAGATGGTTCATCCAATCAACTGCCAAGTATTTTTTTTGAAAGTACAGTCATTCACAAACAGTTTCAATGTACGGCTCCCCAGACGGACTTGTGACAAAACTCCTCTGGCATGTCAGGCTACTTCTACACAGACCTGGCTCCAAAGACAAAAAAGTGGCGAACACCGCGCACAACCGCAAAGCCATAATAGGCGATGTGTGAGGCGGCACTGTGGAGGGATTTTTTTTTTATTTGAACTCTAAGTTAGCAAGCATTCTCGAGAATGACTGACCTTGCCTTTAAATGTGGCATTTTAGCAAGGAAAAGCATTAGCAGATACTCGTCTGGTCGGAAAATGACCGGGAGTGCCGCTGCGTGATTGCTTTGTTAGACAACTTGGTGAAAACAAAAGGGTTTTATTTCTATGTGGTCCAAATCAGTGTCAATTAATGCTTCTTGGCATCGCCTGGGAGATCATCATAATACAAATATATACTAATAGCCTAATTCTACATAATACATAAAAATAAATAAACAGAGACTTTGCAAAACCCATGTAAATAACATACATGAGAAGGAATTTCACTACTGAGCCTAGCCCGTCGAATAAGGTTTCATTTAGGGCTTCCACACACTTGACCACTGAAAACAAAAACAAAAATATGCACCGCTTAGACAGGAAGTGGAGAGCGGAGAGTATACAGATAAATTCTATTTGCAATTTGACCACTAGAGTCCACTCATTCTTACATAGTGGTCCTTTAACCTAAACATTGCTCATTGATGAAGACACTTGCACACTTGCTTGTCATACAGTAATTGTATCCCCTGCTGGAAACGGATTGCAGTTTTTGGTACCGCGAGCAATGGTGCTTTTCTCTTGGTCAGTGATCAGTCATATCATAGAAAACATTTAATGTTCTGTCCGTGATAATAACAAAGAGAATATGTCTTTGTTTAACGTTTATTGTTTAACTGAACATCACTTTGTGTTGATGCTAGCAGCTAGCCACGTATCTATCAAAGCCCTGTAGCGGCATGAAAGGCTGCGGTTTCGTGCTATGTAGCCCTTCATTCATTAATTAATATGTGCTTATGGGTATATGACTGTTTAGCGGGCAAGGATTGCTGCGATGTTGTGCTATGATATAAGGAGCCTATTTCCGAGTTTGGAACTCGTCATGCATTCAAGTCTGTAGCCGGAAATCTATCATGCAGGCCAATTGGGAAGGAGATTTAAAAACAAATTTACAACCTATCAGAAACATTGTTGTTATTTCTGATGTTTTCTAAAAAATAAATAACATTAGGGGACGTTACAGTGAAAGTAGCCAGTAAACGTGCGGCACATTACGTCAGCAATCACGTTCTCTGAAATCTAACTTTTTTTTTTACAAAAAGCTTGTTGAAGCATTGTCATAGACACATTTTTAACGTACAATATGCTACAAAGCCTAAGCAGACATGCATGCTTTGCATTCCTCAATTTCCCACTACAAATTACGACTTGTTTGACTGTTCATGTGCTCGGAAGTTCTACATGATATTTCCTGAAGGTATTACCTGAAGACCATAATTTCAGCCTTGTGAGAAAAGCACTACCTTGACAAATGAAACAGTGGAAACATGAGAGCTAGTAAACATATTTTGTTTATTTTAATAATAACTGCACCCTAAAATGTGTATTTTTTAGCTGTAAATTAAACTAAAGACTGATGTGTCACATAAATGTGGGTGTTAATTTTGACAAAATACAACATTTTATTGGTTGAAAAGGACTCCACGTCATAGCCGTTTAAAATGGGCCAATGCCCTTGCTTGCGCACGAGTGTCCTTTTGGATCACTTGTGCGTCATCAAATTCTAATGTTAATATTGATGGTGGTTGGGGACTCCATGACTTGACTTTAGCAAAGTTCCACTTTAAAGCACACTTGTACACTTTTCCAAGTAACACAAACAAAAAAAAAACAATGTTGATGATTGCATAAATAACATTAGTAATATACTGTATGTGTGGGTATATATATATATACCCATACATACACACACACACAGTATACTGTATATATACACATATTCATATATACATACACACATTAACATAAGTTATATACTAGATATATGCACACTGTATACACAAGTACATGCATACATACATATACTGAATACATACACATACGTACGTACACACACACACACACAACCATTATGTAGTTAATTTTCATTGATCATTGAAATACACTTACCGTTATACAGGTATCTGCATTTTTCTTAAGATTTTAAGATAATATTAAACTTGAAGCATATGTACTGCTTGGACTCACATACTCCCCCACACTCGTTTAGATTGCACACACGCAGGCACGCACACACACTTTCAGCCACACCCAAAATGGACAAAACAACATTTTCAAGGTGTTTACTACTTGGTAACAGCTGTAATTGATACGTCTGCTTTGTTAGGGGGCTAATCAGGGGTGGGTAAGGACCCATACTTTACCAATGTGATAATAGTAGTCATTTGTCATTCCCAGTAAGACCAAAGGATCATTCACAGCAATTGATCAATCAATCACTACCAGAGCTTGCCACACTGACTGCAGGGATTCATCAACTTGGAGTCTCTGTGTGTCCATTGCAGTGTTTGTGTGTGTGCGCACGCGCGTGCGTGTGTCCCCAGGCTATGTCGATGGGAGGCCCGACGTTTGCAGAGACAGAAGACTGTCTGGACAGGTTGAGAAATAACAGTTAATGGCATGCTTCTAGCAATGGCAACAAGCACAGTTTTACTCATGCATGTGTTATATTTTTATATTCAAGCAATTCTGACAAATAAAACCTTTTTTTATCTCATGGCAAGACACTAGTTAACATCTTTGGCAGGGATTCACTCTTGTATGCACGGACATCAAAGCATGGTGTTGGCGGTGGAAATGTGGAAGTGGTCGGAAGAGTTTCTCTCACGGAATATTGCGTAAACCAGAAGTATCACATTGGAAATCAATGGCTGAGTATCCCACAGAGCTAAACTGAAACATGCAGATGGGGAGTGGTGTATGCGTTTACATTTTATTGTTAACATTTTATTGATATGACTGCCTCTTACTGTCATGGTGTGTTGATACAGTATGCATAATCATACTACAGTACACAAGTGAGCTACTTTACTTAATGGCTACTGTCTCTGTGGGCAGTATGTAAGAACATACTGTCCACAAGACTAATTACTTTTGTAGAAAATATATTCTGATATTCATAATAATGAAAATATTATTATTCATAATAATACTTGCAAGGAAATGTCACAAGATTTTGTCATCTCTAAACCATTTTCACAATTTTTGGATATTGGAACTGGATTCAGTACGTCAGGGATTGAATGGCACTTTTCTGATGGCCAGAAGGTCCAGGAGCTGCTTCTGAGCCGTGATTCCAAAACACAACCTAGGCCGGCGTCTAGAGCAATATGAAAGTCTGATACGTAGTTTGTACCCAGCTATGAGAATCCCACTTGACGATGCAGGGCCCTTCCTCAGAGCCCTCCTGCGCTGTCAGATCACGTTGTTGTGGGTAATAATAAACAGGAACGGGTCTCGTTCCCGGTCCCTGTCTCTCCTGTCCAGAACAGGCCCCGTTAGCAGAAATAGGTCAGCTTTAATCCACGGCCAAATTAATGGAAATGAAATCGCTACAGCGTTTGTGATTGACTCTGCTCTGTGCGTGCGTGTGTGTGTGTGTGTGTGAGAGAAAGCAAGCTGGTTAGAGAGCTGTCAGCGCTAATTAGTTATGCAGGTGTGCTGTTATGACTTTATATGTGTGTGTGTGTGTGCGCGTGCATACTGCGCGCGCACACACACACACACACACACACACACGCACACACACGCACACACACACGCACACACACACACACGCGCGCACACACACACACACACATCCCCAGACTGTGACATAAGCCTGCTCATCTAGAATACATTTTCATTCTGCAGTTATGACTACAAAGTAAAATGTTTTTACATTAGTCTGCAGAAAAAAAAAGGAGAATTTAATACTGTAAAAAGAGTCACACTTCAAAGAGAAGTGCTAAGACCGGCTGCATACATACGGCTCTGTTAGTAACCCTCGCTCTGTGTCCCGCGTCCCCGAGGCTGGCAGCGCAAGAGTCTGTCTCAGAGACAACACACACATTCAGCCCGCCATCCATGTCCGTGTTACCAGAGGAGGATATGAGTAGAAGAGAGGAGACTGACGGAGAGCTATAGTTCATGCCTGACAAAATGCTGCTAATTGTTTGTAACTGACAACAGCAGTTCTCTTTTAATTTTGTTTTCTTTTATGTGTTTTCTTTATTTTTTTCTTCTTTGTTCACACATACACACCGGGTAGTCTGAAGGCAGAGCCAGCCTTTACTTACATAAAGTTGCACTGGCCAACTGCATCAAGACTGCCTATTTGACAGAAGAGGTATTTTGATTGACATGCATGACGACCAACGTCAAAACTCGGTTGGACATTTAACTTATAGCAACACGGCTCTGGCTGTTCTATCTTGTAACCTTGTTAAATTAGTAGGCTGTGGTTACTGCTTCAAATACATGGACATTATTAAATGAAACATCGCACTAGCATCACACTGGAATAACAAATACAGACTATACTTTCAATTAATATTTACATTACCACTTCTCGAAAGTGGTACACACACACACACACACACACGTTTTAGAACACGTACATTTTTTCAAGTTTTTATTGAAATGTAAGCAGTGTAGTGAATAGCCTGAAATGGTACAAAGGTAAGCGGTAAACTTCCAGAGGTTAAAACAAATAGTTTAGGTTACCAAAGAGGCCTTTTTCAGGGCCAAGTAATGAGTTAAAAACTTACAGGTGTTAAGCCATTGTTTGTTCTAGTATAGAACAAGACGGTAGGCTTAAAATCATGGAGTCTCCAGACTTAAACTTCATCGAGCTGGATTGGGATGAACTGGACAGAAGGGTGAAAGCAAAGCAACCTAAATGCAACACATTTGTGGGTACTTGTGGAAACTTGAATATTGTTGGAAAGTTCTTCCCAACACTGCAACAATGTTGGGAAGACCTTTCCAAACAATATTCGATTTCCATTGTATCAAGAATGCCACGAGTGTGTTCGGCTGTTGTAAGGTGGCTACTTTGATGGTAATAACACTATGAAAACTACTCCAAGATATCTTTAACTCCAATTGTATATTTGTTCTATGCTTTAATTTCTTAGTACATTGAGACATTCCAAAACTGGAAAAATGGAGGTGTTCTAAAACTTAGTGTACATTAGTGTATGTGTATCACACGTACACAATGTAGTGTACGTGTACTAGTGTACACACACACACACACACACACATATCAGATGTTCAGCACAGGATTGCTTATGTAATGACAAGGATATTAGAAATGTAAATAAGCTGCTCTTTAGTTGAAAAAGTGAGAACGGTTTTACTCTTTAATTGGCCAAATATGTCTACAATATTGATGAAACAATCAACACCTTAAATATGAGCAGACAATACTAGTCTTCTATGTGTCTTACAGTACCAAATATTAATAAGCATTTCTCAATAAAAAGACATATTTAGAATAATGTGTTACCTTTATCATCAGAATTTCTATAACATAATATGGGTTTAAAGTATATTTGTACTGTATCTGGTGACCAATCTAGACAATCCAGCTTCTACACATCTGCATCTCTTGCTAAAGAGCAAGAACAAAATATATAGGATTTTGGTTTCAAAGCCAAATAACACAATGGTTTGATTGCGAACTAAAGAAAGATTCACGTGTTGTACTGTATATGTAAATCTTCACATTGCCCAGCTGGTTTGAAAACGAATCAAATTACCCACAATTCAATTATCTATCAGCCATGAAAGTGCTAAAAGAGAGTGATGGAATCATTATCTCCCACAGTCCGAGTTTGCTTGATTCAATTAACCAAGTAATCATTCTTACACTGACGATGCACGTAATCACACAAGTATCACTACAGGTATGTAAGATAAGATCACTCGTTTATATAATTATGGGCTAATTATGGTAAAAAGGTAAAGACTGGCTGCTGGTACATTTTATTTCTGTGCCTATCAGAGTGGTAAACCTCTAGCAATTACTTTCTTTGAGGCAGGTAAAAGCATTGATCATAGATGTTTAATCCTACTAACAAATGGACACACGTGAAATTATACGCTATATCTGATGCTAGTCGAACAGATGCAGGTAGTAGTTAATGAAGTTAAGGAGATGCTGATATTTGAGAGAGACTAAGTTGCTGTTTGGAAAAGAAAACAGTCTATAATACATCCAAATCTATAACACGTTATAGTAATTTGAAACCACTGAATGACAAAACTGACATTTGTTTTATTCAATATTTCATACACCAGGGGGGAGAAGGAGATTTTTCATTTAATTTGATTCATTTAATTTCCAACCTATACTTTAAAGCATCCTTGTTGATACCCTACCTACATAACAAGGATGTACTCAAAAGTGTCTTATTTACTAATCATGGTTGAGTATAGATAAAAGTGGTTTCTCTAAGGTTCATGGGAAGAGATCTGGTATCCATTTTACACAGTGGCACAGTCCGTGCCATACTTAACTTACTTGGATAAATAGGCGGATATTACTGTAATGAAAATATTAAAAAAATAGGTATCATTATTATTGACATGATTTGCAAGCCACAACGGGGGGGTGGGGGGTCAATACGAGAGGCAATATGTCCTCTATATTTACCAGCGAGACAATACAGGTGTTTTTGTTGCACTATGCTATGCAGAAGATAGAGTGTAAGATGAATGATAAAGTTACGGCCGAGCTGCAAATCAACAACGAGCAACACGCCAAAGGATTTGTTAAACAGAAAATGATCTGCACAATTCAATTACAGCATTGGGAAACAAATTAGCCTAAACAGAAGAAGCCACACCGGATATGCGCCTGGAACAAGACGTTACACACAAGCCGTTTACATGTGACTACCTCATGCAACGTTGAGCTCTTCTACCCGCTACCCACTAAGAACCGTCTAATGTGCTCACCACTGGTCTCTGACCTGTTATTTGACCCCTCCTTAATAATTGGCCATATGACATCAGAAGGGTATACACTAAATTCCAGAAAGAAACCGAACTCATGACATTTAATGTTTTGTTTGATTTCAGAGCAGAGCTATTGCTAGCAAGAGAATTGCTACGTTCCATTAACGTCCACTCACCCTTCACTAATGGAAAAAGGGAGAACTAACACGCTGTAGCCTACACTATGCTGGCAAACTTTACATCATTCAAAAAGCAGCAGCAAGTAATATTTCTGGACTCTTGGCCAACGTCTTTGAGTGCTACAGTAACTCTGTTCTCCAGTGATCAGGCAAATTGCCACAGCGCAGCAGCCTGAAATATGTTTCCAGGTTTCCTCTGATAGCAGAGATTGGCAAAGGTGCGGAAGGTAAGGTAGAGTGTGTATCGGCCGCCCACTAAATCGACAAAAAGTTAAAGCGCCTCCGCCTGGCCAAACATATTACTACACGAGAGAGCATGATGTGGGCTGATGAAGAGGTGGGAAGGGGAAGGCCCGGGGACAGATACTGTATGTTGTGAAGGAAACTGAAAATGTTCAGTGCAGGAGAAGACGGATATACAGATGTGCGCTAAATGGGACAGCTTGAACACAGAGAGAGTGAAGATACAAACAGACAGAGGTTAAATAGAAGTTTAAAATGGTGCCCACAGCACAAACAACTTCAGACAATGTTGAAATATTAACAATTCTGAAATAAACAAAATTAAAATGTTTTTTTTTTTTTTTTAAAAGGCATTACGTCCTACTTTCACCAGATATACATTTTTCTACTGTAGTTTATAGCAGTAAATGCATGTTGTCCAATATGGTACATGTCTCTAGTGTGACGTACAAAAATTGAAGTGGCTTCTATCAAAAAAAAAAATGGGGAAAACTGTATTATTTGAGCTAACATGACAGATTCATAAATAAAGTAGAGCATTTGTTTCTACAGACTTTATAATACTGTTAATTTCTACAATATTCAATATCAATCCCCGGAACTCTAAACTAAATAGTTTGATTTGGTTTTGGTCAATGACCAAAGAGTGAATCAATGGCAGGATTCCAATTATCTGATAAAACGCCACAGCTCCTACGAAGTCAGGGAAAAAGGCAGGTTGCAGAAAATAAGCGGGTGGGGGGGGGGGGGGTGGAAGACACAAGAGAGGAAAAGTACAGAGGAAGTGTGTCGAGGAGAGGGAACGATTTGATTCTTGTCGCTTTGCCAGCGCGGAGACAGGCGCTGGCCTTTTATGAATTCTGCACACCTACCTCCCCCTCTCATTCACCTTCACCTCCCCTCTCCCACCTCCCTCTCACCGCTGTGAAGGAGCCCGGACATAGGGATCACTTTTGGCGTCCGTCCTTGCGGGGCACACGGTGGGGGAAAGGGAGGGGGGGTCTCGGCTGTCTCAGCGGTGTGTCTTGAGGTCTAATCTGTATTCACGCAGACCCCCCCCCCCCCCCGAAGGACAGGACCTCTCTCTTTCAACCTCCCCCCTAACCAACCACCCACCGATCCATCCCTCCCTTTGTTGGTGTGAACCTCTTTTCCTGACTTTAACATCTCAAACATCCCCTCCCTTTAGATTTTCCCCCTGTTGGAGTAGAACAATGTGATTCTAACATGTGAATGAAGCATTGCCACGGTTTTTTAGTTTTGTTGGTTTCTGTATACAAATACAACAAATGAAGCTCGCTTTCCTCTTCCTGCTAAGAAATGTTGAGGGCTCTCGTGGCATTTTCCTGAGTGTGTTAGAAGCAAACGGCCATGTAATTAAATTTTCCCC
Organism: Forbesichthys agassizii; assembly: GCA_026546735.1. Lineage (NCBI taxonomy): Eukaryota > Metazoa > Chordata > Actinopteri > Percopsiformes > Amblyopsidae > Forbesichthys > Forbesichthys agassizii. Next base: position 1,479 of record JAODLL010019053.1, on the reverse strand, counting down.
ATCCTGTTTTGTTGAGAGCAGAATTCCTTCTAATGCAACGAGAGCACTTGTACAAGTTACACAATGCTTCCCACCCATAATGCACCGTGATCTGTTTAAACCATTGAGTAATGGAAGGTCGATGGCCCGTCTCAAAGCCAAAACGGATGTGCTGGAAAATAACGGAAACGCATTCAAAAGCACGTAAAACATAGTGCAAGTCGCTTGTATGAAAATGTCAACCGTCTCCCTACATACTGTACAAGCGTGTTCAAGCTTTTGCCTAAGGCTTGGCGTATTCGTGTTATCTGCGGTTGCACAACCTCTTTTGTTGTGTTGTGATCACTTGTACCACCGTATTTAGCCCAGGGCTAATTCCCCGGCATTGTATCTCTAGGCATCAAGCTCTCTGATATTAGTGCATTATATCTCATCTGCTGGATCATACAGAATGCTCTACGGTTTGCTCCTATAACTCATGAGAGACTTTTTGAGAGACTTTTTTGTTGTTGGAAAATCTTTCCATGATGTGCCTATTCCATTTTCCACAAAAAGGTATACTCTATTATATACTGTAATAATACCCCAAGTATGACACATTTCCTCCCAAGCTCAGTTTTAGAAACACATACAGTACATACTACAAACACATACAAACTACATACTAGGCTTTGATGACTTAAAGTTGTGCCTCTTGTTTAAGGGCGTGTCTGCGGCACGGCGCCGAAAACATCATCATTGCCAAGAAAAATCAAGCTGCTGCAACCTCTGTGCCAGATGAATGAACTCTGAACAAATGTTAGTTAATTAACTATATTTGGTCAAGAATAGTACGCTGGGAGCCTGAGAAAACTAATATAAGATGTAATTGTGCTACATCAACCTTTGGTCAACTTCTACCCTCGGGCGAAAGACGGGCCTGGCCCAAAAAGGACTGAATGTGCAATGCAAAAATGTAATATCTTCATTTAATGACGTTTAAGTATTTTCAGAAACTCATATGGAATTTCATGCCATGTCAATGTAGGGCCCAATCGGAGGGGGTGGGCATTTACCCTGAGAGTGGTTGCTTGACTGGGTGAAGAGTGTGCCAGATGCAGTCTAATATCTCAGGGAGATGCGACAATGGTAAACAATACATACCGACTGGAGAGATCATAACTTAATATTTATTAAAATAATTGATATTAGCTGCAGAAAAAAAAATAAGAGACCACTGTCTGTAACAGTTATTCATATTTTATATATTCATAATTTTATACTTTAAAATGTTGAAGAATATGCAGAGGTCTCTTCATTTTTTCTGCAGTTGTGTGTGTGAAGAGCACTTGTTGCCACTTCTGTCTGGTCCAGCGAAGGTGGGGTTGTGCCCATAGGTGGCGTTGTTGCTGGTGATATCTGGTAAGGACCTGCCTTACAACAAGCCTACAAGCCCTCAGTCCAGCCTCTCTCAGCCTATTGCGGACAGTCTGAGCACTGATGGAGGGATTGTGTGTTCCT
>JAODLL010019052.1:0-44432 GCA_026546735.1 Forbesichthys agassizii | reverse complement strand
CCCCCCCCCCCCCCCCCCCCCCCCCCCCCCCCCCCCCCCCCCCGACTGAGTGGGCCGGACCTGAGTTAGTAGGGCTGTAATGTTTCTTTAACTTGGTCCTTGTCAGCCACCATAGAGATACCATATGTTTTTTACAATACCATTCCCACAAGTATAATTTTGTCAAGAAACCTGTACCAGTGTGGATTGTCATTGTCGGGTCAAGGACTTTCTGTGGCTGTTTCCATGTGTAGTTTCTTAGCTGGAAATGAACTGTGAGCCAAGAGCTGCACTTCCCCGTTGTGTTAAGAGAGAATGAACTACGTTTATTTCCATAGACACACACAAGCTGTATTCGGAGTGCTTTGGAGTCTTTTGTCAGACTTGTTTTAGGAAGGAGAGGTGAGCAGGAGGTTCATATTGGACATACAGTACTTCATGGTACAGTATGTCCAATATGAATGTTGGTACATTCTGTCCCAAGTATGTACAGAGCACTTTGTTTTGTGACCTTTATTTGTTTGTAGTTATGTTTTCATCATTTGACATTACATGAAAATAAAATAAAACAAATGTGCTTAATCAAAATGTTGGTCCTATAGCTACTATACTACATTAGACTAGCCTAGTTAGTCCTAGCTATTATATTACAATGTTAACTATCTTAGCTAGTTTATTCAATTAATAACTATATTTCTGTCTTCTCCTCAGCTTCAAACACTCCCTATGTTCCTCTGTTATCTTGGAAAAAAGCCCAGGATAGTGTTCCATGGAACATCATTCTTTTGCTGGGCGGGGGCTTTGCCATGGCTAAAGGGTGTGAGGTATAGATATTTTGTTTAGATGTACCCAAAAGCACCGTTACCATGTGTTTCTTCTTTCTTTGGTCATGAGCGTTTGACTCCATTCCTTGTTTTGCTGCTTTATAGTATGTTTGAGTTGTGTAATATATAGCTTGCTGATGTTCACACACTGCAGGAGTCTGGCCTGGCCTCGTGGATTGGAGGTCACCTCCAGCCTCTGGCTCAGGTACCCGCTGCTGCAGCTGTGATGTTGATCACAGCCTTCATGGCCTGTTTCACTGAATTTGCCAGCAACACGGCCACCATCATCATATTTCTACCTGTCATAGCTGAGCTGGTATGGAAATGAAAAGGCATGCTTTGATTTCAAACACGAGGTAGCTGCTGCTTCTCTTGTTAGCCATAGTTACATTTTATTTCAATGTAAAACATCCACAATCTACTATATACAGTATATAACAAACAATGATCTGCGACTATACTGAGCCAAACCAACTGAAAGCTTTGAGATGAATTATAAGAATGGTAATAAGAATACAATTTATTAAATAATATTTGTAAATGTTCTTTTGTTTATTTTTTTACCTTATCAGTTACATTTTGTCTACACTATTATATACATCAATTGGACCACTCAAATAAATCGATCCTAGCACATTATTCCCAGCCAATAGTGTGCTAGGATTGTAACTGCCTGAGGCCCCAGACTCGTTAAATGTTTGCAGTGACTTTTGTTCAGGGTTTCCTACCTGTAGAACATTAACTACAGTATTTTCTGTCAGTAATCATTGTGTGAGTTACCTGAATTGGTTGCAGTATGACATTGTTTAAACAAAGCAGGCCTATAGCTACTCCTTTACAAGTGTTCTTTTAAAAGGTCAACATGACAAACACAATATGGTTGACTCATTGCCTAGATGTAAATGTTTATATGATCAGAGATTATCTGTGGTCCAAACAGTATATCAAATCATGTCATATTGTGTCATTTGCCTCTGTAGGCCCAACATGTATCAGTGAACCCTCTCTATTTCATGATGCCAGCTACCGTGGGATGTTCCTATGCATTTATGCTACCAGTCTCCACTCCGCCAAACTCCATTGCTTTTGCTTCAGGACATCTGATGGTGAAAGACATGGTAAGGGGTTTGTTTCCATCAAGGACAGTTCGAGGTAAACCCCCAAATGCACATCAGTAATCTTTCTTGTCTGTATGTTAAGGTGAAAACCGGCTTGGTCATGAACATCCTTGGAATTCTATCAGTTGCTTTGGCCATGAACACGTGGGGTGTCGCCATGTTTGATTTAAATACTTACCCGGAATGGGCCCGCCGCAGCAACATCTCCAGTGCCGTCGAGGATGTGCTCATCCCTTCTATAACAGCACTTAATGCTACTCTCTAATGACCTCCCCATCTTAAAACAAGACAGAAAAGAAAAGTTCTAAGCAGAGGGAATATACATGTAATACTTAATACTGTGTCTAGTTCAAAATTAATTGCCTGTTGTTGAAACATTCTTGAATGTCAAGATGATGTTATTAATAATTATGGTACAGTATTACACTCCACTGAATCATGTTGATTTGGTAATGGCAAGATTGCAACCCATCCACAGTGTCACACTGTGACCTATTAGTTGTGCTACAGGGAATCACTCTTCACACTATGAGTATGCAGACAACATGAAGAGGTTACCTTTACCACTGTCTTGACTTGACATGACAGGACAGCTTGACCCTTTGTCGAGGGTTCGGTATTTGTTACGTTGTGTAAGACTAGCGTGTTTGTGCTAACACCGTTGCTCTGGGCTGACATCTGCTGGTACTGGCCCGTTAATTGTCAGCAAAAACCGAAAACCATTATGGATATGCTCATCATTTTTCTAATGCTAATAATTTAAAATGCAGCAGGCTGTAGTACTTAGTTTAGATGTTTTATAGAATACGTCTTTTATAATGAAAGTATATTAATGTAAACACTTCTGATTTTGTCGAACTATTGTTTATTAATCAAATTATCTGAAATTCTAATATTTGAGAGATTTATATTACGTAACTAATTTATTGCCTAAGACAATGCTTGAGTTGTTTTAGTTCTTTGTTTGAAATAAAACATAATGTTTGAGGCATGTTGCCATTCTTAGCTACAGTAGGAGAAGGATGTGTGTTCTAGTATTCTTAGAAGTTCCTTCAACTTATTAGATAGTAAATAGCCTCCTTCCTGAGATAGATGCTTGTAAATTCCTTTCGTTTCATAAACACTGTTAGTCACAAGATTTGCCACAATGGCAATATGTAAAGGGCTGCAACATCTCGAAGAGTCTAACTGTCCAGTAATATTTAAATGTAAACATAAAGGATCCACCTCATCAAAAGACCTACAAAGTTCCTTTTGCAATAAAAAATGTGACTGTGAGACACCTTTTAAAGCAAAAGTATTACTTGAAGAAAAAGGAAAATCTGTATTTGTAAGAAATATTTAATTCTTATGAAAAGGAAGTACTGGCATATTTGTGGCAGTCACATAACAATAGTGGTTAGGTGAGACGGTAGTTTGTAACAAGCAGGACAGGCGACGTCAGACTGGTCACTTATTCTACATTGTTCCTGATCGTGGTGACATCCTATCACATGCAATATGCTGTATTGCATGTATTGACAAAAACTGTCTAAACACGTCCTATTGTCCACTTCTTTCATTTTTATGTCACACATGCTTTGACTTATTTATTCATTATATACAGTATTGCTGAGCAAAGTGACTTGAGTCATACAGAAATTAAATGCCATGCTATTTTGTGTCATGTGTGAGTGAGACGATGGGAACTTAGAGGGAGTCCATAAATGTCAACATGACTGTGACTCTGCAGTTCCCCTTTTGCGTTCAAGACATCTGATGTGTCTCAGACCTGTTTGTCCAACTTACATCTTAAAACAAAATGAAATTTTGGATAAAGTCTCTAAACATTTTCACACCACTCAGGTAAGGGCTGCTTTTTTGTTTTTTTTACCACCCTAGCATACTGAGGTGGATGCAAATATATGAGTACATTATAATTATTAAGTTATAGTAGAATGCATGCATTCAATTTCCACCACAGCTCGGTGTTTAAATGTGCAAACTGTCCAAACAGTATGTCTGACAGGGGGCGTGTTCAGTATATGAATTAGATATGTATGATTATATTATATATTAAAGCTCTATTCTTTCCTCTCAGAAAGGAACCTTGTGGAAAGACTTTCAAATCTGTCCTGAATTATCTCTGGGATGTTTATTCTGCCCCTACACAAGTGGGCAAAGACATCCTTACTCTACTGTTCCTGTGTTTCACGATTGCCATGGTGACCGGTGGGCTGCTCTACCAATGGCTTTTATCAGAGACGCTAAGATACGACCGTGAGGTGTCTATTCAAACTGCCTGCTTCTACGGCGTGGCCATCTTTTTCATCTCCTTCCTCTGCCACCCACTGCGCTGTGTTCTGACCATGGTGTTTCCCACCGTCTGTAGCAAGCAGGGACGCAAGCTTATCATCTCCACCTCTCTGATGGTTTTAATGCTAAAGGTCATCCATAATATCACAATGAACATATGCGCAGTCATGCACATCCTCAAATGTACATCTGAGAGCTTTGCCAGAACACTCCTAAACTCATCTGACCTTTTGAACATGGCAAAAACAGACCTTGTAGAAGAAGCCATCAAAGTGAAAAGAGAAGACTTAAATATTGTCTTAAATTTAAAGAAGTTTGATAGTTTTATGCATATTAATTTGTCAGAGGTCAAAAATAGGTTTGCTAATATTAGCGGAGAGATAGAAAATAACTTTTCCTACGCCAGCGCCCTGTTAAAGGAATACAAAGTGCTGGCAAACCGGATTCTCGCTGCCATTTTTGTTGTCTTTCTAATCACAGAATCGGCACGCTACCTGAAATGTTATCTGACATCTCTTAAATTTGATAATGTACACCTCTCAAAAGAAATATTACAGAAGGCAACTGTTGGAAATCAAATATCATCATCTCGATTCACCAATTGTAGAATAACAGCTCAAGAATGCTCTACTTGCTTCGTATCACTAGCTGTTGTAACATTGTACTTCAGTGCTATAGCCTTCATTATTACCTTGGATTATGTTGTGTATTTCCTGGTACAAATAAATGTAACCTGGATTATGGATTTTCCTACAACCACTGTTGGCATAAGTATAGATTTGAAGGTAAGATGTCATTGATTGGATTCACTATTCAGAACACCACTATGCACCTACTGATTAATACAATGATGTAACTTATAGGAACCATACTTTACAGTTTACTTTTATACTTTTATAGGATTTTTGGTTTCCTCCTGCAATTTGCATCATCCCACATTTGTGTTCCACACACAACCTGATGCACTTCCACAGAGACTATAAGCAGACGTTAGGCCCCGGACCTTCGCTCTGTGATGCCACGCCTTCGGCTCCGGACCTGAGAGTGCCAGTGCTTCTGGGAATTCTCTGGGTGGTGAGCTACTTCTTTGTGTTTTTGGAGGTTTACGCCAGACGAATACGCAGAAAAGTGTCTGCGTCATTCTTCAGAAAGCATGAGGAGAAGAGAATCTCTTTCATGCTGAAGAAAATGCAGGCAAAGCAGAACAATGAGGTGTTTTCTGTCACTGTTTCGCTTGTGTAAAACTATTGCAGACATTTTGTTACTGCAGTTGCAGTTGTTTAAGTTATGTCACCCCAATTCAGTTTTACACAGTTTCATGTAAACACGTACATGCTGTAGGCTATGAAACACTAACATATTATTTTTCCAGGAAGAAAGAGAGAAGCCTCTTGTAGGTTTGTTCATCAAATTAGAAATCACTTTAGATAATGATATTGTCTTTGCATCTCTGTCCACTGTAACACTACAAAACAATGTATATAAGACAATAAAACAGAATAACGATGGTATGGTTCTGATTTTTTTTTTTTTGTGAAATGTATTATTGGCTTAGATAAAGTATAGTTCTCTTAGAACCTTAATAAGAAATACTGTAAGTTTAATTTACTTTCTTGATATTGCATCTATTTATACTTTTGCCATTTTGTCGTGAATTTATACTGTGTCAAAAAAACACATTTGACTTTGTTTTGGTTTTGGACAATATAAATAATTCATAGATGTCACGATTGCACGGAGGTAAGGACCCAAACGCAAGGCATGCATCAAACATAAACAAGATTTATTCCAAAAGAAACAAAAAGGCAGAAACACGGGAGCAACGCACCACAGATATACATATCAACAATGACCGACACAGGCCTGGGCAAAACACTGGGGTTAAATACACAGGTAGACAAGACAGGAGAACAGACCATTGGCTCACAGCAACGAGGAACAGGTGCAGCACATTAGACATGATTAAACAGACATGGGCGGAATTAACGAGACTGGGAAACACTGGGCAGGGAGTGATGGGCAAACAGGCTTGATATTCAAGGTAAACACATGAAATGACGAGACTAACACAGGACTGGGATCACGAAACTTTACAATAGACTTTCAGATCTGTGTTCTATGCTGACAGCTATGAGATGAAGCCATCAAGCCATCTGTCTCTTGTATCTCGTCCTCATTTAAATTTCACTGAAATAAAATAGATTCTAAATCTAAAGTGAGTACAAAATTAAAAATGTCAGTGTTCAGATCATTACTTTCTCTTTTCGGGATGCTTTCCCCATTAGTTTTACAGGCAACAGTCACAGCTAGTCAAAGGCTGTTAAAGGCTAGCCAATTTTGATATTCCTTTCATTAAAGCACTACATTATACATGGGTATTTCATAAATACTGCAAATTACATATACAATGCAATACATATACCACCACACATGTTATGATTATATTTAAACAATGTTGAGTCCTGATTATTGACTATATAGTTCCTAATTCAACAATTCATCAGTTGTAACCATACAGATCATGCTATGATGGTGTAGATTCTTCTTGAGTGGAAAATCTAACAATGAAGGAGTTCTGTCCCCCATTAGCATGCACACTGGTAATTTTGTCCACTCGTGTGGGGCTGAAGAGCTTCTAAGTAGGGCTTTGAGTGGTCCATTAGAATCAGTTCTCTGGGTTTGGAGAGACAAACTGATTCTGGATGATGAGTAGGAGGGTGAAAGCAAGAGGAAGGTTTGAGACCTCTAGCTTTAGATATAAGCAGAATGACGTCTGAGTGGAAAAAATACAAGACATATCAGATTTATCAGTGATGTGAATTATATCTTCCACTGTCGTAGCATTACTGTAGAATTGTTTATGATTTGCCATATTCCAATGTCTCATGATCTAGTACTTTGGTAACTCAGTGTTAAGGATTAATTTATGTATGTTGGCAAAAAAAAAAAAAAATCAAAAATAACATGGGTACTTCAAACATATCAGATATATTCTTAATAACAGTGTATTGGTGAAGTAAATGATGTGTTGGATTACAGGCTACCACCACTGTTGTTACAGTAATTACATAGTCGAGTGAAATGGCCATGTCATGCTCTATGAGGATGGGGAGGATAAATGAATGTGGAGGTGTAGATGGTCCTTTGTGCTTTCTCGAGTGAGGGAGGGGGTGAACCAGGAGGAATTTGAGAATGGAGCAGAGAGGGAGAGAGGGAAAGAAGAAGAAAGAGAGATAAACAGATGTTGATAATGAGAACGGATTCGGTTATTTCTTCATTTATTTCTTGTTTTTGATTCTTAGTGGACGTGTTGAGATTTGTTGGAGCAACCACTCCCTTTGAAATTACGGTAAGGTATTTATTCTTTGGTCCAACTCTCATTTCATATCATCAAAATAAGATGTAGGTTTTAGTTTCTGCTAAGTGGCATTCACATATAATGTCAACTGTAATATACCCTTAGAAACAATGGATACAATTTGATTTTTCTAGGGTCCTTGCTGTTTTATGCTGCTGATGGCCAACTGAGTTGGGCAAAGGGACTCTAACATCATGCAAAACAACACGACCGTCATTTACAGTTTTAATTTCACTCAGGTTGTAAATGTGACAGAGATGCCTCTGACCCCTCTCGACGAACAGGTCATAACGATATTTCTGACCATGCTCATCTGTGGAGTTGGAATAGCGGGCAATATTATGGTGGTTTTAGTGGTGCTGCGCACAAAACACATGTTGACCCCGACTAACTGTTACCTTGTCAGCCTCGCCATAGCGGACCTCATTGTCCTCATGGCCGCAGGCTTACCTAACATTTCCAACGCGGTAGCCTTTTGGATATACGGCTATAGTGGGTGTCTGTGCATCACTTATCTCCAGTATTTGGGCATCAATGTGTCATCATGCTCCATCACAGCATTCACCATTGAAAGATACATTGCCATATGTCACTCCATAAAGGCACACTTCATGTGCACCGTTTCACGAGCCAAGAGAATCATTGCCTGCGTGTGGATCTTCACCTCGCTGTACTGCATCATGTGGTTCTTCTTGGTGGACACCCACCAAACCGTGTACGCCAACGGGGCGGTGGTGGTCACGTGCGGCTACCGCGTCTCCAGGAACCTCTACATGCCAATCTACTTTATAGACTTTGCTTTGTTTTACGGGCTTCCTCTGGTCGTCGCCACCGTGCTGTATGGGCTCATAGCGAGGATTCTGTTCATGAGCCCGCTGCCCACCGACCTCAGCCAGAGGGGAGGGGGATCAGTGCACCAGGGCCAGGCCAACACCACTGGCAGGAGCAGCAAAGGTGCAGTGGCAGGCAGAAAACAGGTAATGTCTGATGTCAAATAAAGATTTGTTAAGACGTAACTCACTTCTCAGTTCTATTGTATATTAACTGCATTTATACAGCACTTTTCCAACCTTCCGGCCACTCAAAAAGCTGTACAGTATTGCCTCACACACACACATTCATACACCAATGGTGACAGCTAGGCGCTACCACCTGACCACCGGGAGCAGTTAGGGTTAGGTGTCTTGCTCAGAGACACCGCGACCCTTGGTGAGGAGTTAGCGGGTTTCAAGCCAGCGATGTCTGGACCATCTGTTGCCCTGCACTACCCACTGCACCACTGCCGACAGATTTAGGTGACCGTTAGCATTCACTGACTAATGCTATATAGCCGACTGTAGCTCCACCTTATTTGTCCGATACCTGTTTTCTCACCTTATGACATACTGTACAGTACGCCCTACAGCTAAAGTTTGCATAAGCACATTTCATTGCAGCTTCAAATAGCCGAGGTAAAATCAACCATTCAGTGGCTTGGCTATCAAATCCATGTAATATTTGTGCTGTATTGCAAGGTGTGCTGCTGTTTTGCCCTTTTAGTCGTCTTTATTTTGCCCACTTTATACACTCTGGTTTTCCCTGTCCTTCGACCATCATCCTTTCCATATTGACTTTTGGCTCATTTCGTTTTTTGTCCTATTATGTCCTTAGTTGGATTAATTGCGTCGATATCTGTATTTTTGAAATTATTTTGGTTCGGCTACTGTGTGTTGGTTGGATCATGTTTGTGATTTATTATTTCCTTTATTTTTAAATAGTTAAGCTTGGTCAGAATCATGTAGGCTTAATTGAAATTTCCTTAATTCTACTTTAATATTTACATGTGCAAGACAAACCACTGTTTAGTGGTATCCAACAAGGTATGGATTTGTTGTTTTACTTGGAGCATCTGGCCATCCTTGTGTACGTTTTGAGGGATATGTTCTTCTTGCATTGTGTGTGTTGTGTGAGGAAGTGTTAAAGCGCCCCCTTTTCTCCAGCCTGCACTTCCTGATTGGAGGTATATTTGCCGTGTTTGTGGAATAATTTAATACTCAGCCACTGTATGACTGTCTTGATCATTTGGTTTTTATATACATATAGTATTGGTACTAAACCTCCTGTGTGCTATTCAATAAATGGTCTTGGACTGTTTGACCTTGGTATTTGTTAATGCTATTCCAAAATGAGGACATTTTTCTTTGTAAAAGACCCTCCAAGGCCCCTATCCAAGTCTGAACTACTTGGTGTATTGAATGTCATAAGGACAGCTCACGACAAGCTCTTTAGACAGCATGGCCCTACCCCTTTTGACACCCCTCTGTAAATCAAGATTTCTCAAACTGTCAACACGCCCAGCAACAATGTCACTATGCTCATTTTAAGGGGATGCCTAAAACAGCAGGTGCACTTCTCCATGAATGATTAACAGTGCAGAATTACATACAACAGCTATTTGGGCTGCCTTTCAGAGTCAGATAAGGAGAATGTAAGGTCTTTTTTTTACATCTTCATCCCGAGAGACAAAGGTATGTTTGGGAATCAACCGAATTGGAAGTTGATCATTCGTCAATTGCCTATGCCCTCTAGGTAAGAAAAGGGCTTCAGAAAAAGCAAGATGTGTGTAAATAAATGGTCTTGAATTTTTCTTTATTCAAAACTGTCAAAAACAAAAACGTATCATAGTCAATGATTATATAATTCATAGAGCCTTAGCCTGTCTTGACACATTCTGGCTAGCTCATAGAGCCTTAGCCGGTCTGGGTACATTCTGGCATATACAGGGTGACATATGCTATAGCTCACAGAAACTTCGCCAATCTTGGCAGATTCTGGCGTAATCGACTGGACACATAACTCGTCTATAGCCTATAGTTTAGACTAACAAATAAAGTAGGATAATTCACTTGAAAAGGACAAATCCCCCTTGGGGATAGTAAAGCATTATGTACAGTATGTAGTATTAATGCTTTGTGCTCCAACCATAGGTTACAAAGATGCTAGCTGTAGTGGTGATCCTCTTTGCCCTGCTATGGATGCCATATCGAACCCTGGTGGTGGTCAACTCCCTAATGGACCCGCCTTACCACAACACCTGGTTCCTGCTTTTCTGCCGAATGTGCATCTACGCCAACAGTGCTATCAACCCCATCATTTATAACGTCATGTCCCAGAAGTTTTGCGTGGCATTCAAAAAGCTTTGCCAGTGCAAGGCGGGCCAGGTTGAGGAGAGGGTAACCATGTTCAATGTGCCAATGTGTTATAGCGTTATCAAGCACACAGAGCCCAACACAGAGTTGGAGGATGTGACAGGAAACACACACGAGAGGTTCAGCTTTACAGCTGGTGGCACTAGCTCATTGTTTAGTATTGCCTGATTAAAAGCTAGATTGTGTTTATAGGTTATCTTAGGTTGCATGTACGTGTTTGTCCAAATGTTATTTAGTAATGGTTTCTAAAATATATTTTATTCGGTGTGGAAGATATTTAATCAAGTTAATGTAGATGTAAAGGTTTTTATGTCAATATTGTGTTGTGTGCTGCAATAGACTATGGTAGACAAGTAATATAAAAGCAAATAATAATTGTGTTCATTATCTATTTTATTAATATTTTGGGTAATGTGTTCTGGATGGAAGTTACAGCTTCAAACATCAAAAGTCAAGGAAGCATGCTTCAGATGTAGGTCTATTTAGCATAGAAGTGTGTGTTCCAGACAGTTCATATAATGTAATGTAATATGATGTAGATTATACGGTATAAAATGTCCAGTGATGATATTTTAATTAAGTTTTCCCCAAGTGAAACAGAAAAAAATGATTGCATACATTTATATCCAGTATGTTTCTGTTGTGTTCTTGAACATGCTGCTGTAATGTCTAATCTATAAATCTAAAATGTCCAATTTCCACAAATGTGTTTAATTGTAAATGTTTTGTGATGGTTAAATTAAAGCAAATTGGATCAAAATGATCATCCGTGTTCCTTCAATAAAATGTAAACTGGATACAGTGAAACTATGTTTTACATGCTATGAGTATTACTGATACTGTGACTGAAACTATGACTTTTATAGATTAGATAGATAAATGACATTAAGCTCAGTACTGGTTGTATAGGGCCTTGGAAGCTTGTGTCCACAATGTGGCTGAAAACTGACTAAAATGGCTAAAGTGCATTTTAAGGGTTGGACTCCCGCTCTGAAGATATTTAAACTGGTAAAAAAGGACAGACCACATTTTCATCTAGGACACATAGCAGGTGAAAACATGTTTAATCATAAGGATAATTGCTCTAGCATAAACAAGTGTAGAGTTGCTTATGTGATGTAGTGCTAATGGACGGAAGAGGCTTATTAGAGATACTAAAGGCTGAATCTGGAACCTCTGCACGTGTCCTGTGTCAAGCTACCATTGTTGTTATTCATTGAAAGTCATAAGTCATTGTGTGATTACAGAGACACCACGTGGAGAGAAACTGTAACAAATAATTGAACTAAGTAACGGCGAGGTCAACTGTTATGCAGTATTTAATGTACTGTAGGCTACATGATTGTGTGTCTGTTTTTGTTATTTTTGTCCAATAGCCCATATAATGACAATCACAGTATTGACTGAATCAATATTTTATTACAAATCTCATTAAAGTAAATATGTCAAATTATATATTGCCAAAAACAGAATTAAATAAGTAACAATAATAAAATAGCAAAAAAGTGAATCCAAGCTCCACTGTAGCCCTTTACTGAAAGTGGAATGGTTTGGCCTTGGACTTGGCAACAGAAGGGTGCTGTCACTGTCCAGCACCCTTAGTTGGGGCAGATGGTCCCTCTCACACAGCTCTATCAGCTGTTGACAGAGGCACACAGATGAGAACGTGTCTGGTTGGATAAAGTGTGTCGCTCACATGGAACAACATAGCACAGAAGACAACGCTCGGTAATCTCAATACTTCCTTGCTAGTGACATATATACTGTAGTTGACTTACTTTTATCTGAGGAAGTTAACTGTTGAATAGTTGCATTATTACTGGTAAGCCAGAGTAAGATATTTTCAATTTGAGAATTAGATGTTTACATGATAAACATCCAAGTAGCCGGTTTTCTGATGATATTCTCAGTAATGTGTGGCTGATATTCTAAATAAAATGTTTGTACCTTTGTAATTATATTGTCCAGTACAAACAAACATTTCCATTGAAATTGATGTGTACCTTTGCTGTCAGCTATTGAACAGATTTATAAACTGACTGTAAAAAGAAACAAGAACACAGAATTCACCAGTTTAGGCAGGACACCAGCCTACTAAAGCTCCTCCAATTCCATTTGCTGACTGTCAGATGAGATCTGACCAAATATCTTATAAAACAAGATAACACAAGCATCTTCAGAATATTTTTTTATTTGTGCAGTTGAACCTGATGTTATTTATCTATATTTGTAAAATTGTGTGGTTTAATTTGGATTAGATTACAATTACCCAATGAGTAAAGTGTTTTAATAACAGATCTTTGTTCAGATTTGATCACATTGCATATTATTGTCCAATTCTTGTTTGCTTAAAATTGTTCAGTTGAACTGAACAATGAATTGTTAAAAACATTAACATTCTCCTTTGATGGCAATAAGACACTACTGTAAATCATTTCCTCAACTGTATCCTGGATTTTAACAAAAAGGTCAGGAGGGCAGAGGGAGATCCCAGGGGGTAAATAACACAATTAAGGAAAAGAGACTGACCTTCTTATAAACTTAATGACAACATATAAATAATGACCTATAGGAGTCATTCAGATTTTATAACTGATCCATTGTTGTCAGAAACATTGTTGCGAAGGTTTTGTCTTGCTAGCTGACAAAAATTCTCCTCTTTTGACAGGTGCCAGTCAGGAAATGGCCCATTAGGAAATGTACCATTCTGAATACAAAATAATATGGAATGAGGCACTAGCCTATACTGTTCATTCCTACTGGACAACAATAAAAAAAACTTCCAAGCAAAAATGGCAAATATTTCACTCTACCTTACCGAAGCACCAGGTCAAATCCCAGTAGAAGTGGATACATGTGCGCTGGAGATTAAAAAGTATGAAGTCATCCCAATGATTGTGTGTTTGATTTGCCTTGCAGTTGGACTTATTTACTGTTTTATGGGTAAGTAACACTGATAAAGTTAGCTCATCATGATACACGCAAAGTTGCATATATCGGCTTCTGAAGAAAAGGTACATATTTAAAACATGCTTTTTGTCTTGCTGGAAGCAATATTCTTATATTGATACAATACTGTAGGTATATCTTTATATTACTCACGTCTCAAGTAGCTACTCTCTCTAAATAAGCGGCACCTGTTAACAGTAGGATTCAGACTATTACATATGATGAATAAAACCATGACAAATATTGTTTGCATTCACGGTTGGTTCTCAAACACAAGATATTATAGACATAATATGAGCTCAGACATAATATGAGCTCATTTTTAAATAATCTTTATATTTACAGAAGTAAATAACTATTTATTAATCTGGTTTGATTATTGTTAATCAAATTCATGCAGAAATAAAATGTATCTTTAATGCTGTATTGTAATTATAAGACAGAGGTTTACTGTATCATTATAACAGTAGGCTCTTTTAAGATAAGTAAACAACTTATTTTCCGGTAGGAGGTAAACATTTTTGAGAACGACTGTAGTATTATGTAATTAAAGTATAACAAGTAATGCTAATACAGGGAATAATGCAAACCAATTTACTTTAATAAGATCCTTTTTAAATGTTTGTATGAATAAAGAGATACAAAATAACACATATATGCACCTGCCCAACCTCAAGCATGTTGCCTTAACCTTAAGCAAACACATGCCTTAACAAGGTTCAATGTTAACCTTAATGATAAATGAATTATGTTATTGGCTTAGTAAAAGACTATTAGGCTATATATATATATATATATATATATATATATATATATATATAATATGTTTATGTGATAGCGGGTCCCTTGGTCTGAAAAACATTGAAGGCCTCTGTGCTAAACACATTTATTTTTAATTTGATGGACCATACCACCCCAGAACACCTGTGGTTCATTGGTAACACGCTGCTCTCATTTTTCCTGGAGTGATGTTGGAAATACTTCTACAATCTAACAAAGCTTTTCCCTCCTCAGGATACCGTTGCTTTAAGACGGTTATGTTCCTGTCTGGCTTCCTGTTGGGCTCAGCAGCCGTGTGCCTTGTGTACCACAAAGAAAGAGCGCTGGGGATGGAGACTAAGGCAGGCATTTCCCTTGGCATCGGCGTGCTGTGTGGCCTGCTGACCATGCTGGTGTACACCATGGGCCTGTTCCTCATGGGCCTGCAGCTGGGATGTCTGCTCAGCATGGCCACTCTGCTGGCTATGGGACACGTCTACAGCCTTACTCCAGCGTGGGTGCCTCTCGCCGCTTTCTTGACCACCAGCGTCGTGACAGCCGTGTTGGCGCTGCATTGGCAGAAAGTGTTCACGGTCATTTCCACGGCTGCGCTCGGGGCGACTGCGGTGATGCTGTGCGTGGATTACCTGGTGGAGAGGTGTGCGCTGGCAGGGCACATGTACCAACTCCTCTGTCAGGTTCCACCCCGCCCTGTGTGCTGGCTCAGCTGGGCCGTTACTGGGATCTGTCCCGTTTTGGGTCTGATGGGGGCGCTGGTGCAATGGAAGGTCACTGCTGTCGGAGTGTCCCACAAAGGTGAATGGCATTAAACAGACTATTCAGTCATTTCACTCATATAGGCTGCTGTACCAGTGTTGAAAACATTCTTCTATTAGTTTAAATAACATGTCGGCATAATACTGTATATAGTTTTAAATTCTAATATCATCCCGTTGGGTGCCCCACCAGCTGCACACACAAAGCAGAAGGACAATGTCAGACCAGTGCAGTATAAATATCGAGAGTCCAGAAGACGAGCTGGGACAAACTGCCGTCGCAAGCCTCCGCCCCTCAAGCGCTATGCTGGTGACGTTCTTGCCCCGGTCAGTAGCTGTACTCACATTGAACTTGAAAAGAACAAGAACTTGTTTTCACTACATCATTTGTCATGATATAAGATGAGCAGTGCATTATTGAAGAGATGGTGTGTGACATCATTACGGCATTTCATGATTAAGCTACTATAGAGTTGCGTTAATTACATTTTAAATGTTTCATATGACCACCACTGGCATGTGTCATAACTCCTTTACTGATCAACTGTCTAGCCTGTAAACTTGAAAAATGTTAGTTCCCACAGTTGTTAAAACCAGCTGAAAATGTAGACTGGTAAAATAGGACCAAAATATACTAATTAAAACCTGTATGTTCATTGACCTGCAAGAAAACTGTAAGTATGTGGGCTTTCAGGAAATGTTCAGTATTCCCTGTTAACAGACTAGATGGGAAGATAGTTCGCTGTATGATACTGTATGGTATACCATGCATGCACTTGCTGAATTCAAACAGAAGTTGACTCAAGGCAAATTGGTGCGAAGGAGATTGCGAGTTTAAGTAGGCATTTATTATTAAAAATACTGACAAATAATAAATGTTATTAGATTAAAGGTAAAGCAGACCTCTCTCTGTTTTATGTTGCCATTTAGGGCATATGTTACTGGTTGTACAGATATAATGCGATGTGGAAATGTCAAGTTATCAAGCTAATTAATTTCAATGTACCCCCTTCCTCCCAGAACATTTGGCAAGAGCTGCCACTGGTACTTGTATGTAATATAGTGTATAATGTCAGCCTATTAGCAGAAATACCCATTACAAACATTTCAGAAATACCAGAAAAAGGCTGCACCCCTGTATGCTATTTAATTGGCAATTCCCAAAGGTATAACAAAGGGATTAACAATCTGACCGAGGTTTTCTCACCCCACCCCCTTGTGGCCAGAGATACACACAGCTACTGTGCCTTTAATATTTCCCTCCTTGCCTTGCAGAGTTACCTCCAGAAGCTTAAAAAGCACCAAATGGGAACCGGTTCATCCAGCATCAGTGTGGGCACCATCACAGTTGTTGACTTTGACACAGGTTCCATGGTGCCCCTGACCCCCTCCGCACCTGTCCTGAAGTACTAAAATATGGCCATACACTGTCCTTATTGATACTTATATCAAGATTCGGGATAGAGTATATTATAGCCACGGTAAATACTCCTGTATGCAACAGGCCAATGGTCAAGAGTCATAACATTGTGATTTTATTGTAGCTCATACAGTCACTGTTATTTTCACAACCTATGCTATTTTTTTACAGTATATAGTCTAATCTCTTAGTAGTTGCTATAATATAACATCTTCACAAAGCATCACATTCTCACAAGCGTACACAGGAAAATACATTGTAGATTGGACAGCTATTATATATATAATATAATATAATATAATATTGAGCTGCATATAGAGACTAACATATTATGTGTATTAAATATATTGTACATATCACTCCATTTGGGATTATACTGTAAAGGTACATTTATTTAATGACATTTAGCAACACTATTGCTTTTGTACATTGATTTTTCCATTAATTGTACTTCTGCAATAAACTTCACTATCAACATTATCGGACAACATCGGAAACATTTTTTTTAGGATGATATTATCTTAATTAACGTTTCTACTTCATTTGCAAGTCTAAAACAGGCACCTCTTTTGCTATAAAGTCGCAGAGCGACCTCTAGTTAACTAATCATCACATTTCATCCAGTGTGTTTCAGTGCTCAGAGGGTAAGCCTTCTCCACTGCATGGTGGTGTTTGTTCACACGCCAGTACTGGGAACCTTTGAACACATATATATGGCCATTTGTCCATGCTAATGCAGCACTGGGATTGCTTGGTATCCCACCAAATAGCTTTCCAATTGGTTTAGGGTAAAACTTGAAATCTGTTGGTCCAATTTCATCCCACTGCCAATATGCATTCCCCTAAAAATAAAAATAAAGTATTAAAGGAAAGACAATTACTTGTAAGACAGCATTTTAACAGAAAATTGTTTATAAAGCAAGGATATAAAAATACTTTTATACTTTGATAAAGATCAATTTTCTGGTCGTGCTTAAGTAGAAGGCGGAATCAATTTTTGCAGGAATATTGACCAAGAGTCTGGGGAAGCCATAGTCCAGTCTGAACCCTGTATATCTCCACACTTTGTCCGCTGTGAAAAGCACAGTTTTTTAGATTGCTAATATTAGGGTGTTTGATTATTAAAGTATAGCTGGTATAAATTTTACTTTACAAAAATGTTCTCCACTAAAACCATTGCTGATCTAGCCGATAGAGTTCAGTATTTTCCTTCAGATGTTGATTAGAAGAAATACATTAAATTGGCTATATCTTTTATTAACTCCTCCCCCACCACATCATCAAATACCCATAATACCTAAACAAATGATTTCAAAGTACCTTTAAGGAAGTAAGACTTGCCAGTCCTCTGAGAGTGAACAGCTGCATTGATATTGCCTGGTAGATCCTTCCACAGTGCGGAGATCAAGATAGGAGTACTAGGGCCAATGTCAGACACTGTCCACACATAATCACCACTGAAAATGTATGTCTTACTCAGCGGGCCTGCAGGTTAATCATATAAGAAAGAAAATACTGTATGCAAAGACAATCTCATGTAAGACAGTTGTTGACAACTGTAACTGTAACCTTTATATAAGAACACATCTCTTTGAAGCATTATACAGTGCAGGTCTATTAACTTACCTCAACTGTCCATGTGCTCACATTATTTTGTGTTACAGCTCGCTCACCACACCCAAACAAGACATTTCTTTGCTTGGGGCAACCTTCTACATACCCAAACTGAAATTACTGCAGTAACTAATTGAACAGCACAACAGCAAATTAAGTGTAATCCTAATACAGGAGAACTGCAGTACACTACATAATCAACACTCAAAAATATTTGTTATACACATTTGTTTAACCACCTGATAGATGTGGTTGATCTGGTCAAGATGCTGATTACACAACACGATTATACCCTTGTACTGGTAGATACATGTCCGCCCTAGAATGTGTAGTTTTACCCTGAAAAATGGATGAATGGTGTAAGAGATATGCGGACAAAGTCAGCATCTGGTGTGACTACCATCTTCCTGATGCAGTGCGACACATCATCTTCCCATTGAATTGAGCAGGTTGTTGATTGTGGGCTGTGGAATGTTGGTCCACTCCTCTTCAATGGCAAAGTGCAAAGTCACTGCATATTGGCATGACGTGGAACACTGTGGTACATGCTGATGATACTCAGCATCCCAAACATGCACAACAGACCTTTCTCACATCAACCTGAAAGTGCTGCCTGAGGAGTACACTTTCTGCCTGTTGAGTCGGTTTAGCAGACAATATAAACCAAATTATTTAAATTCACACACTTTCAAATAAACTCTCCCAACCTCTGAGTATATTTGGCTGATTACACTGTCTATTTGACATTATAATACAATACAAACTATAAAACAGTGAACAAGCAGTGGCTGCACACAGCAATACACATCTAATAAGTCATATTAACTGTTGGAAAAAGGTATTTGATTGACATGTTTGACATGTAGTATGCAAAGAATTGAGATCTTTTCAGTTTCTTGTCTAACGATTCTTGCAACATGGGACAAATGGCACAACAATGGGCCTAATCATCAATAATAGCAGCTGTGTGTTAATTGAACCAGAGCATACAGTTTGCTTGCCCAAACAATAACTACTACCAGCCTGGGCAACTCTATTCACATAACAGAAAACTGCTTGCCCACGCTATGCCATAAATCCATACTACAATCTTGGTACAGTGTAAACTGGATGTAATCCATGAAAATAACCCCACTACAAAGCAGCAGACACCTTCTATGCAGAGCATTTGCCCATGCACACAAGTGTGTGATAACGATCAACTGCAGTCAGGTCATGACCCTGGTGAAGTCGCCAAGCACTAAGACGATGAGCTTCCCTGAGACCATTTCTGCAGAAATGCATTGATTGCGCAAGCCACCTGTTGCATACGTTATCTGGGTGCCTGGGCTCAAACTATCTTACATGTAAAGAATCTGGATATAGCGGTCCTGGGCTGACATTGTTACACATGGACTGTAGTGTGAGGCCAGTTGGTTGTATTGTCAAATTCTCTAAAACAATGTTGGAGATGGCTGAAAGTTTACAGCTCTGGTGGAGATTCACTCTCAAAACTTGTGACATCTCTGGCATTGTGTTGCAAGGTAAAACTGCACATTATAGTGCCTATAATTCTGCTGTTTAATCAGCATCTTGATATGCCATACCTGTCAGGTGGATGGTTCATCTTGACAAAGGTGAAGTGCACAATAACATGGATTATATATATATATTATGTGAACAAAATATGAGAGAAATACAATTTTTTGGTGTATAGAAGTCTAAGATCTTTGACTTCAACTCCTGAAATATGGAAGTGAAAACAGTGAGTGTAATGGCAAACAAAGTTACTCTCGGATTAAAACCCTAATCACCACAATTTAGTAGGAAGGTTAGTTAACAGACAAGCTTGTAGTTCACTGCATATGTTAAACTGATACGTACCTAGCATAATTGCATCAAAGATAGTCTTGCAAGGATCTGGAATTTGTCGTCCTGGCACAGACTGGCCTGGTTTACCTAAACGAGGATTTCCTAAATGTATAAAAGAGGAATTACAACGTTTTGTGTGTACAATATAGGCTATGTATGTGTATAATGTACAGTACACTGCAACATCACATCTAAATAATATTTTTTTTTTACCATACAAAGCCTTGATGCCTTGTATGTCATCTGGATGTAGCTTAAAATTTGACAAGTATCCTTTGTACACAGGTCCCATTAAGGCGTTGTAGTTCTGTGAGTGGCCCAACCCAAGAGCATGGCCAATCTCATGAGCTGCTACAATCCGTAGGTTGAAGCCTTTGCTTGTTCCTTCTGTCCATAATTCATCCTCATCAAAATGTACAATGCCTGACTCAGGGGCTTCTGCATGGGCTAATACACGTCCTAGTGATACAGATATTATCAGTAGGCTAAAAGAAAATAACAATCTCTAAATTTTTTCCTTAGTAGCAATATACAGAAAGCTAATTGTTTTTTTGTTTTTTTTACTTTTTATACACAAGGATACACAACTGAATGATTAGTTTATATTCTGATTCGTCTTGTAAAATCAATTATGACAGCATTTAAAATTGAAGACACTACGCCAGTGTAGGTTAACATTAAAAACTCGATTCAAATTCACAGTTGATCAGCCTGTTTTTTTTATTTTTTATTAAACTAATCTTACCTTGACCGTCAAAAGGCACCGGACATGTTTTATCTTTTCGGTGAAATGATATTTTAATGTCTGCTTCTCCGCGATTCACCTCCTTAAACCTCAAGGGTGACACGGCGCTCCAGTAGCTGAATGCATTCAAGATGGCCAAACGGGTCTTTGCGCGTCCCAAATCAGGGGTATGATTATAGATGCGGTAGGTCAATATCGTCTTATGCCAATAACCTGAGAAGGAAGGTGTTAACTGTTAATGTCACTTTTCTTAAAACTTTTTTCTTCTAAGTAAAGACTAATGCCATTTAAACTTAGGAACACAACTCACTCACTCATTGCACGATATTTCAGAGATCTGTTGTTGAAAGAATCCTCTATACCACAACGAGGTTTGTTCATCATTGCCAGTGTGGCTACATTTAGTTTTCCAGATATGGGCAGGCCTGTTGCCATTTGAAAGATTCTGAAATAAAACAAGCTATACTATTGGTAATGGTATTCCTCTAAATATTGCAACATACATGAATACAGAGAAATGTGTCCTTGATTAAAAACATTAGGCTACCTGAGAGCTTCGTGTATTTCTCCAGGTTGATAATTACTGTCCTTAGAATCCAACGAAAATTGCAGGTAGCCATATTGTTTTAAATAAATCTGTAAGGATTATTTGAACTTCTTCAAATGACAGTAAAATAGTTTTATAGCCAAGCACATATTATATTATGTAATAAATATACATGCATCAGACAGCCGATGTTGAGCAACTTAATAAAGGTTTTAACTAAAACCCGTCTGCTTAATGAACACATAATACCGGTAGCCTACTTTTATCAAAACAATCTTGAAAATACATCAGGATGTTTTTTTTATACAATTTAAGTTTCGATGTTACCAAGGCTTCTGATAATTCTCTGCTCAATGCAAGGGAAGATGCTGCTGTTAGCAAAACAAAAATCACCATATATTCCATTTTTAGTTTCCAAGATTAAATGAAAGGTATTATCCAAATTATCTAAAACAATAATTGAGTTGATTAAGTTAAATATTTCTAAGCAGTAACCTAGTTTATTAATGCAATTATACAGGTGCTGTAACTCAATGACACGTCAATGTCTGGTTTTAGAATTTAGGCAAGCTTTTATATTGCTTGCCTTAAAACCACACAATAAAACCCTTACAAGGAATGTGATGGGTGGGAAAGCAAAAAAGTATACATCAGAAAATGACAGCATGTGCACGCCTACAAATGCCGTATTTAAAGCAGACACCCCCTGAATAAATCAATGTAAATAAAATTACGGACTCAACAATTGTAGCTAAACATCTTCAGCCTTCTGCTTTTAATGGTGTAGTAACACTGTTAAAATTAAACTTGAAACTTTAGGACAATCCTATGAACAAAACAACTAACCACAGTCTCAAGGGACAGCTAATTAAAACCGGGATAGTATTGTGAAACTACAAAACATTGATGCATAAACTAACCACTGTTACAGATCATCTTGTGTATGCTGGGAGAGCAGTAACCCTCCCACTGTTGTCTTGTAAATTGCAAAATAATGGAACAGAATGTACATAGCCTGAAAGCAATGCTTCACAATATGCCCACCACCTCACCGCACCGCATTTAAATTTTGTCTTCAGCTGTCTACATTACTTTAAATAGGTGCTGCTGTTCATGTAGTTTCTCTTGAAGCAAGAAGTTAGGGAATGGGAACATGTCAAAGGGAATGTTCTGGTTTATCCAATTTGTGTCCACTTCTGCTGATTACGTTTATACAGATGGCTCCTGCACTTGTGGGTATACACAATACTGTAACAGATATACAAATATTGCAGCACATACATTCTTTTCTGGTTAGCATTATTACTAACTGGATAGGTTAAGGTTATTATACATTTTGTTTATAAATATCATGTAGAATATGTCACTATATGTACAATAATGCAAAATGATAGCCCGTTTTTAGTGGTTTGGCCATTTAATCAATGCAATAACTGAATGGCTCACATTAGTTGTAAAAAAGATCTTATCACTAACCAAATAAATTAAGAGACACTCATGAATTAAAACTCCTTTGGACAAGTTTGATGTATTACATGATTCTTATGAGCATAGTTTGGATTGGATACGTAGACTGTTTAGTATGGATTCCAGCTACTGTGCAAAATAAAAAAACTATCATAATCACTATATGGGAGATTTCACATGATGTTCCTTTAATTTTTGTAACTAATGTGATTTAAGTAAAAAAAAAAAAAAAGCAGGTCCATAGGGCTTTAGTATATTGTCTCTTAAGAGAGGATTTCGACATACTCCTTTAATGTCTCCATATAATACTTGATACAACAAAAGATACAAAAACTGATGTTTAAAATACACTTAAATGGTCTTAGAAATGCAAGTGTGTTCTTTTTTAAACATATATGTACAAACTTATCCTGTTAATATCCTGTTAACATCTTTTTGAAAGGCATCAGTAACATCATCTCTATGCCAATGTTTGTGTTTTAATACAAATAAAAGAAATACAAATATTAACACAGGATGTATACTAGGTCACATAACTGCAAAAGTTCCTTTCAATATACATTGCTTGTAGCTTCAGTTAACTTTGTCCATGTGTTCCTTCTGTCTTATTCGACAGATTCATTTAAAGAATCTTGCTCCAGCTGCTGTAATTCATCCTGCAGTGCCTTGGCTCGACCAAGCTTTTCAAACTGATCTTTTGTCGGTTCCTTTATTTCCCCAGAGTCAATTTTGTGCTGCAAATCCTCAATTTGTCGCAGCTTCTTTTTAAAATTTTTGATCTTTTTCAGCTTTTCACCTGCAGGTGACACAGATGGATCTTCAGGTTGGGAGACTGGTGTGTTGTGTGAAGAAGCATCGTCCTCTGATATGGACACGTTCTCCATGGCCTCTCTGACATTTTCCACATCTGCTTTGCCATCTGGACCCTGGTGCTGCTTTCGCTTTTCCTTGCGTTTTAGGTTCCGTTTGGCAGTTTTGGAGAGAGCGGTAGACTCACTGTCTGGACAGCCGGGTATCTTTTGCTGCTGGTTTGACTGTGCATCAGCTGGGTTCATGCCAGGCGGTAGGTCTGGCTTGCTCTTAAAGAACTTCACATACTTGTTCTCATAGCTAAAGCAGAAAAGCAAAGTTACACTCATAATAGTAAAATAGACAAAAATCTCCTATTTAGGGCGGTCAGGGTTAACGCACAATCTTTGCAAATAATTTGCTATGTTAAAAAAATATTAACACATCTTTTCCATCTCAAAGTTGCTCCCTGTGGCAGTGGCCCAAGAGATTTCTCGGTGGCTTGACAGTCGATTTGGTCTGGCTGCCATGAATTGTCAACTTGACCAGCATCAGAGATAATAATTATGGCTGGGTATTGTTGGGTTTTATTCGAGTCCGGTGGCAAATCAATACTTTAAAACGGTTCCAGTTCCTAAACGGGTTTCTTCATTGCTATTAATTATTATTCAAATTATTATGATTCACAGTAATTTGTTGACCGTTCCTAAATCTCCAAGGCTTGTCACTTATCATAGTAATTTTTTGACGGTCCCTTAGCTGCCAGCGCTGGCATTTGTCATGTTTACACTTTTACAATACAACATCCGTTTAACAAGACTTATTGGTGATAATAATTTGGCCTATGCAAACAGATTTGCTCTGCACATTTTTACTTTAAAAAGATGAAACAATGTGTGAGTGTCGAGTACTTCTTCCTTTGGCACTAAATGGACAACCAAGCAGACGAGCGTCATGTAGGTAGTTTACCATGACAGCTTATACAGTAGAAACAGATTAAAAGAATAAAAAGTTCAGAGTGAACGTCTTTTGCGGTGCAAACATGCTAGTGCGCCGGTATACATTACAGGTAAACATATAGGCATATGATCGGTAACTATAATTAGAAAAAAAGGGCGGTTGATCGGTGTATCTGTTTTTAACCTTTTGCTTTAGGCATTTTAGCTTAAGCATATTTAATGTAGCTAACCAGCCTACCTAATGTCATAATGTGCGATGAGTGATGATCTTACGTCTGTTTCAGAGCACCAAAGGGAAAATATATAAATCACCACCATGACTGCCCTACATTCAAGGGTTCCAGTATTCCAGTCCAAGAAAATACATGTCTGGTTTTATTTTTCACTATGCTGTTCCTCCTTAGTGTTAAATGTTCTGACAAAATTATTTCTGCTTACAACAGCACGAGCTTGCCCAGTGTTATGCGATGGGTGAAAGTATCAGATAATTATACAGCTCTAAAACACACATTATTTTAGTCTTTTACCACCGTTTTAAAACTAAAACGTGTAATATAGATTTAGTCTAAGTGGCACCGAAATGAGGCACCGACATTTGCATTTTAATTCAGTCTGGTAGATACCCATCGTATAGGAACCAATGTCATGTTGGCACCGGGTTTTGGTACCCAGCCCTAATAATAATATCACCTCTCTCTTCTCTCGCTCGCTGCTGTGTCCCCATGTGAGGGCACGCATAGCGACATAGCGTGCACACACAGCAACCATCTACCTGCAGCTGCTTCTGTACCGATCGCATCTCAAAAATATCTGGATGTTCCAGACTGCTTTTATGAGTAGCGTGGCGGTAGCGGCGCTGTTTTCTGAATCAAATAGATTTTCAGTAGTGAAGCTACTAATTGATCAAGTAGGGCTGTAGCGTCCACAGAAGCTACATTTTTCCGAGCATTTCGGAATCTGCAGCTCAAGTTATAAGTCTGATACATCTGCTAAGAATCAGTACGTGAACACAGCTTATTGTTTAATAAACATTTGAACTGAACAGTATTGCCCTGTTTGTTTGACTTACACTTTTGAATGTTGGTACAATAAAATGTAGGAAAAGAAATAGCTTAAACGTAGTGAACTACTTTTGCCGTGTTACATGTAGCTTAGTTTGCTACATTTCTTTTGGGGTAGCTTCAGTGTAGTTAAAATTAATTTAACGTAGAGTAACTGGTAGCTTAGCTCACTACTTTTTCAATGTAGCTTTCCCATCACTGCAGAAAAGTTAAGGTGGAGCAGAGAGGGAGATATTCAAAAAGATAGGCCCCTTGCCACAGAAGCAGCAACATTTTGCAAAATAGGCAACATGTTCACAGGGGAACAGATCAGTCAAAAACACTAAAATACACAGAATTTCAAATAGCCTTAGCCTAGCTAATAATGGTGACACAGTTTGCACATCTTCGTGGAGTAAATAAATTATAGCAATGAGTGTGTGATCATAATGACACTGAAGGCGATGTTTCAGCTAGAAAATAAAGGCTATGTAAAGTGTATGTCTATGTAAAGTATTGTGGAATAATTACGACCTGAGCAGCAAACAACAAACACTCCCTTTGTCTCTGTGTGTTGTAATCGGTTGTAATCCTCTCTCCTCTGTTTATTGTTAACATAGCTTGGCTGGCGCTATGTTAGCATACTGTACCGCGCATGTGGGTAATACATTCATGTGGTACACGTGACGTGGAACATTTCTCCTGCTAAGATGCTGGTGTGCTTGGTTTGACAAATAAAATAAATAAATAACAAATAAATACAAAGTAAGTCTAATAGAGCAAATATAATAAAGGTCAGAAAATAATTCTGTTTTCACCCCTCATAAGGAAAACAGCTATATCAATGTTTTATGGCCCATTTTCAATGTAAGATGTCATTGAGTGTCTTGAAAGGCTTCCAGAAATAAAATGTATTATTTTTATTATTATACGAGACTATCCAAATTGTACTGCCCTGGCAGTAGCTACAAATGAGTGTTTGCACATCGACTTGCGATTAATCGTGATTAACTACACAATATCATGATGACATTAATCACAATTAAATTATTTTATTGTTTGACAGCCCTACTTACATTCTTTTATTTATTTTTTTAACCAGGTAGGCCAATTGAGAACGCGTTCTTATTTACAACAGCGACCTGGCCAAGCCAAAGCGCAAATGTGCAGGATATACAGACATACAGTTACACATAGGACAGAGTCCAAAAATAAAACAATAATACATACATTGTCATGCCTCAAAAGAGATGTAACTACAGAAAATAGTGTTCTGTTCTGTTTAAAAAACTCCAAAGGTTAAATCCACACTAACTACCTTTTCATATTGTGCACAAACTACATGGAATAACTTGCAAACTAGTGTACAATTAGAGGTGATGGTATCACTAGGGAGATTAATACCTTGGTGAAAATATTTTTAATGAATAATATTTGTAGATGTTTGTACTGTTACATGTGATTGAAAAATCTATTTATCATCTCAATGGGTATTTCCTCAATGGGTTAAAACATTTTTTTTAAATATGTTTGCAGCCAATATCTTTATATTTAGGAGAGGTATACATACACAGGAACTTCCTCCTGGGGAACATAACCATCCTTCACCCGCCTTGGCTTCCTCCAAGTTCCATCAGGCCTCTGGGTGGCAGCAATATATTTACCTGTCAGAAAACAAACATACCATATAATCACAAGTCAAGTTATCTAAGACTAGCATGGAATTCTATACACAACCATCAACCATCCCCATACAATGGCTAAGCTTGCATATTCATATAATAACTAGAAAGCAACATTTTAGTACTTTGACTCCAAATCCATGCGTGTTAACAGTGAAATTGTTACAGCTACAAATTATCACCCTAGCTTTCAATAGAAGGTGTGTTAACTTATGACCGGTCTTATCTACCACATCTCTTTTGTTGTAGCTAGCTGATACATACGGTTTTTATTTGAATGCCAATATCATTATCCAACGTAAATCTACAAATAAATATTTGAAATGAGAGTAGGCTACCAAAGTTTCTCCTCCTACACCGTAACACAGTAGATGTTATGATTATGTCAGTGCGGTTAAGTACAGCTAACATCAAAGCCTCACATTTTACGCGGCAAGGCAGACTCCGTAATAATGCAAATAAAAAACACAAAGCAGTACTTGTAGCAGAGAACACACGCTATGCCAAAACCAGTATAATACACAATGCTGTACCTGGCTCTGTATTCATGTTGGTGATGGTGAAAGTTGCACTATCGTATCTCAAGTTAACACTCGACACTACTAACTATAGTCACTGGAGTAGGCTAGTAAACGCGAATTTGAGCTAACAATTACCGTACGTTGACCGGTTATGCTAGTCAATGCTATATTTAGCTACAGTGCAGTACGGTTATAGTTTACTATAGTGTAGAAAATCTTACTTCATAACATTATCACTTTAATTTTCTACCACCATGATTCGAATCAAAAGCGAACCGTTTTTTTTTTTTTTGGTTTGTATGTTGTTTTAACAAGACTTCTAAGTTAAATCAAAGGTTTAGCACACCCATTAGCCATACCAGATTCATCAGTAACATAGGGGGTTGCCATTTTGGTACCGTAATGTGCTCTTCCACCCTTCAGCCGGTCGGAAGCCTACTCGTTGACTCCTAATTGATTATTCAAATTTCTTCTAGCTCGTATGAAAGCTAAAAGACGTCAATTAAATTTAAGAAATGTCGCTTTTTTTTAAAGTTCGGGTTGTCATATTAACACATTTACCCTGGGGAACACAAACGTAGAGAAACATCAAATTCAGTTCTTCACAACATCGGCCACTAAATCGCACGACTATGTGTATCAAAACGAGCGCACCATAGTGTTCATTCCTTGACATCGGAAATGACGTCTTATTTTCTAAGTTGCCAGGTTGGAGTAACCCATTTTCTATGAAGAATGTACCTATCTATATGTCTATGGTATATCCTTGTATAACCAAACGTTTCTAATGTGATTCATGTTGTGATTCATTTTGATTGGTATTTTACATAAATATTACGATATTATTTATATATTTTAGTATTTTATAGTGCTATGCTATTTGGTTAAACGTCCAATTGCCTACATTAACATGTCTTGCTTCGTGAAAAGAAATAAGGCAAATGTTCCAATGTTCCATGTAAATGTGCTGTGTTGTTGGTTATGTAAAACAAAATTGCCACGTTGCCATGATTCTAAATCTAATAACACACAATCTACAATACTACATATATATATATATATATATATATATTTTTTTTTTTTAATATTGCAACATACGAATGTGTTGAGACTTAAAATACCGCCTTGATGCAAATAGGCTTACTATTTTATAAATTAAGCGTGATACCCGAAGCACTGTCCCGTTATTTTATAAGCATGTGGAAACTTATAACGGGGGATATTTTAAGACGTGGCAAGCCGTGCATAGACTGCTTCAAGAAAATATTACACGCAGCAGACAGATTATCGCTGCAATACCGTTCCATGAAAAGTCATTGGCTGTGGGAATAGAGGTAATTGTTTTTAAAATATGTTTTTGATTATTATTGCATCCAAATTTAAAAATACTCTCTAGATTGGAAAATTGTTACTCTGATGTCGTGTTCCACGTCATATATTCTATAATGATACCGTAGCTGACCTGCTAGCTTTAGAGCTGGCAGAGCACTGAATAAAAAAAAACACATATCTGGTCCCTAGCTAATTATTTACATAATGATTATAATAAGGCAAATGTTAAATGTGAAATTGAAGGAGATCCTGCCGTTAATGTTTTTACAACATGCCAATGTTAACCGCTGTTTTAGTATCTTATTGTAGGGGACAATTAGCTAGGAAACGGTTGTAAATCCCATAGAACCCCCTGGACCAATATTAACGAGTTGCTGGGCAGTGTAAGACGGATGCTTTTGCCGGGGGAAAAACGGAAAAGCGGTTGAAATAGAAAGTACGTTGGTTATTTACAGTGTTGGTTATTATCCATAGGTACCGATACGGTACGTTAGCATTGCATCCAACGAACATTTACACAACGTATACCGTACGGTACCGTAAATATTAGCTACTTGTTAGCCATAATTGTCAGTTATTGCCGTGTAAATAAATTAGTGGAATTATAACTACAGTACCGGTACCGTTACGGTACTATAATGTTTAGTATATAATTCGCTGATAAAGAGTTATTTGCTTCACGCAATATTAAAATCATGTATTAATACCTACAACAACCGGTACGGTACTGAAGGTGGGCGTAATGTCTGCGGAAGTTTTTACCGTAGCTGATCTACTGTCGGTGATGTCAATAATCGTATTCAGTTAGTGACCGTACAATATTTACCGTTTTAGTTTTTATGCTGTATATAATTAATGTACATCAAAAACAGAACATGCATGTATAGCAGTTCCTGCATGCCCCAATTAGGATCGATTTGGTGATGGTATACATAGGATGACAACAAGCACCTATCAGCCTTGTATAATTGAGATCCATTCGAACAAATTACCGTACTAACAGAAAAGCTCTTGGTCTAAAAGCTAACTGGATCCCATATATCACCCTCTTCCCCCTTCCCCTTCTGTGACCTCCTTCTGTGTTTCATACGGCTATTCAACTTACGCGTTGATCCATATTTTTTTATATAATTCTCCTGTGGCTTTTATTGGCATAAACCAACACAAGTATACTCTATGTACTTGTAGATTCAAGCACCAGCCCTCTTTATAAACATAATGCTTTTCAGTTTTTGCATGAGTTGCTAGGCAAGTGTCACTTGTTGACTAAGCTTGTGCGTGTTTGACGTGAGCAAAGGTGTGATGGCATGCAGCCCAGTTCTGAGGCATG
The DNA here is from genome assembly GCA_026546735.1 of Forbesichthys agassizii. NCBI lineage: Eukaryota > Metazoa > Chordata > Actinopteri > Percopsiformes > Amblyopsidae > Forbesichthys > Forbesichthys agassizii. The sequence continues at coordinate 13,889 of JAODLL010019052.1, read as the reverse complement.
TGTAGAGGGTATCAAAAGGGTGTGTGTTTGTATAGTCTAAATTTCCCTTGCTCAGGTTTCTTCAGAAAAGAAACTTAATGGGAGAAACAGCTGGTCCATAAAATGACTCACTTTGATTGAGGCCTGGTCAAAGACAAGAAAAATGAAAATTAATTAACATTGAGACTAATGTTTGTGGTCTACAGTTTTTAGGCCATACACAGAGAATAATGTATTTTAAAAAGACAAATATGCAGAAACTGAAGGTGTTTAAATGAAAGTGATGTGTATAAGGATGGGAATAAATGCTTAGTTAGAAGGGTATTGTTTTTGCTGCATCCTGGAGCTCACTGGATATCTTGAAGAAGCACTGCCCTTGTCAATACATAAATGTTCAGATCGTTGTTCATATAATTGTCCATCTGTGGCTAGGCCCCCACCAGTCACAGCAGACTGCCACCTTGCCTGCCATAATGCAGGTGCACCTATATTTGTCAGTTTTCACCAAAACTGTAGGTGAGGTGACTGTTTAATTAAACAAGCTGAGCAGGGTTTATTTATTCATGGATGTATTATAAGGTTTATCCCACATTGGTAGTCTCACAGAAAGTTTGGTTGCAGCGCTGGCTAACTGCGTCAAGGTCCACCTACTTGACAGGAGAGGTATTTTGATTGACATGTATGATGACCAACTACATAACTCATTGACCAAGTCGGACAGTGAACTAATTGAGGATTTTGTTGGGAAATTTAACGACACAAGTCTGTCTGATGATTTGGTTATTATATAGGATATTGTTACTGCCAAAAACAAACCCAATTCTGAGAAAGTTGGGACAGTATGGAAAATGCTAATAAAAACAAAATAGTGATTTGTAAATTCCACTCACCCTGTACTATATTAATAACCTGACATACCAGATTGTTAGACACAAGTCCATCTGGGTAGCCGCCCATCAAAACAATTTGTAAAGGGCAGGCACTTTCAGAAAATACTTGCAGTTGATTGGATGAACCATATGGTCGTTTCACTGTCTGCAAATCTAAACCACGCCGGTATAGCTAACTATACGACGCTGATTGGTAAGTTCAGTTGCTACTCAGACACATTAGCAATGCTTTTTAGGCTTTCCAGACTGATTCTTGTGGCGTAATTTACTGAAAGCTTGCGAGATCAGGATGATGTACGAGGCTACTATATTATTGGAAACACTACAGCAACAGATTTAACATTTTATCTTGTAAATTTAATTATGTGAACATACACTATTTTAAAATCTGATGACTGCAGCACTCTAAAAAAGTTAAGGACAGTTGTATAATATTTTCTTTTACATTTAAATGTATATGTGTGGGCACTGAAAACACCCGTTTGTGAAGTTTAGCAAATTATATTGTCTCCCCTTTATTCCATTATACATGTCTTTAAATGTGTAATTGAACAAGGCCTTCATTGCCATATTTCGTGTGCTTCATGATGCACCACACTTTCTCAATCAACAGGTCAGGAGTCAGAACTGCAGACTGTAAAATCTAGAAAATACTAACTAGAATATGTAGAATATTATTTTCATTGTTTTACTGGAAAATGCAGGAATGTCTCTGGAAAATATTACATCTGGATGGCAGCATTATATTTTCAATGTGGTTGACCTCATCTGAAAGGAACAGTGGCACAATGGAAGTGTATTTTGTGGTCCAAGAGGTCAACACTGTAAATCGTTTTTTGTTCAAGCCATCAAGAGGAAAAGCAGGTCCAAAAGCCAGCCTCTATCATGATAATAATAAAGGGATATGTTGGTTTCAATGGCATTGAAGTGTATATATTTTTGAGCTGCATATGCTGCTGTCCAGATTTGATCTTTTGCAGGCCTATGCCTGCATTTTATGGTAGTCAATGCAAATAGCATTGACTGCATAAGCAGTAGGTGCTGCAAAGTAGGGGTGGTAGATTTGCCTGTCTGCAGTCCTGACTGTTTGCTGATAAAAAAAATAAAATAAAAAAAACTAGGTGCATCATGAAGTACAAAATGTGACAACTAAGTACAAGGTTACAATGGTGCCCATAAATGGTTAATAATGTAGGGGGGCAATTCTACTTATACTGCTAAACTTTACAAACAGGTGTCTTCAATGCCCACACATTTAATATGTCCAAGTAAAGGAAATTATGTACAATGTTAAACAGTAGTAAACCCTGTCACAACTTGTTTGGAGTGTGTTGCAACTTGCAGTCATCATATTTCAAATTAAAGGCATAGTCTGCGATTGTAAGCCAATACACCTTTTTTGTCAAATATCTATATCAAAATATCTCCTTGCATTCCGTTAGCTTACCGTTCTCTCGGCATGCTGTCATTGCAAGCAAGGCGATATATTGCGATTTCTAACTGTCATAGCAATGCGAATGTGTGGTGCCGGCGCAAAAAATAACAAACCCATATGTAAACTTGCTCTGGGGTTGCAAATGTAAATTAGCTAAACCAGCTAAATCTGGTAATATTTCCTCTCTTTTGAGGGAATCTATTTTGTGCATAATCCCTTGTACAAATAAATGATTTACTTTAAAAAAAAAAAAAAGAAGTTAATTCTCAAATCAATAGTGCAGGAAACTCTATTGATGTCTGAAAATGTATTGACATCATGTCCATATATTGCAGATAAGCCGATCTAGTAATTATCGTGACAGGCCTAGTACTGGGGCTGTTTAGTGTATTTTCCATAGAGCGCAGTCACATAGAGCCACACCAACTGCTTGCACACATGCCTGTAGCATGCATTTGAGGTGGTGTAGGCTATAGTGGGTAGTATCAAGCTGTGACTGTCACACTGGTCTTAACCCCAATGGACCTCACCTTGAGCAGGGTGCTGCCACACATCGCAACGATGGCAGTTAATGTTTGCATTTACAATTTGTGCCAAGACTGCACTCACGTTAAACAATATGACTATGTAGATTAGGCATGGAACAATATTAACAAATGATATCACGATTATCCTGGCAAAAATAATTGCGATAGACTATATTATCAAGATTATTTTAAATTAAACTCTTAAATGACTCTATTATTACTCATTTATTTAGTTGTCTGTTTGCATTGTACTGCCATTCCCATGTTTGCTTGCCTGTGTGTCTTTTCCTCCATTTGAAAATCCACCTCATGCAGTTCATCTAGGGCTAGGCCAACCTGCCACCACTCCCATTCCTCCTTCCATAGGTTCAGTATAGCCTACATCCAGTGTAGACAGACACTCACTCATTTTATTTGAGGTTTAAACCAAACCTACAGCTAAACTCAAGGTAAATTAAATTAACAAATTATTTTCTTTTCTTTTGTTGCTGACTTGAGTTTTAAATGATCAGTTGTCACAGTTCCAGCTACTGTGAAAATACATATTCAGCCGTGCACATTTTAAGGTAGGTTATCTAGAACGGTAGCATTAGTAGTAGTAAAGCTCTGTATTCTAATAGAGGCTCTAGAGGTTCTAGCCATTCATTAATAATTTGTAACATTATTAGGCAGGTATTTTACTTTATTAGTTGATAGTTTCATAATGAATACTCTATTGCTTATCGCCTAATCCCTAGCATTCGGTAGGCAGACATATTCTCTTTCATGTTATAGCTTAATCTAGGTCATGTACTGTAACTCTTCTGAGCCCTAACTCTAAAGGACAAATGTTTTCCTTTTTTTTTAAATCTTTTTTTTTCTTCTTCTGCTTTCAGAACTAACTTTGCGAAGAACCGAGAAGAACACCTGACTTTTCTGAAGTACCTAATCTTTACAGTTGGAGTCTTAAATTGAAAGCGGGTTTAAAGTGACTATTTAAAAGTCCTTTATTGTTTTTGTCTTGTGAGGCTACAGTAGAAACATATTGCAACATTTATTGGATATCTATCTGGAACAGCAATTAACATGGCAAAGAAAAACAGCCAAAAGGGTATGTATTTATATTTAAGTGTCTATTAGCAGAGGCTCTTTAAATGGAATACAGAAATGGCCTGATTAAAATAATTTTCTTTTACTTTGAGATTTAGGGATGAACATGCTTGCATGCATTTTTCTGTTTTAAGTTCTTAACTGCTCTAGCAATGAATGCCATCTATTCATTTGTTGGGTATGCTGATGTTACCCCCTGTTCCCCTTCTGGAGATCAGCTGTTTCTCATTGCATCTCCACTCATATGAAGCTAGCACAATTCTAGGGTTTTCTGAGCTCTTCTTTTTGTAAGCCATATAGGTATTGCTGGATCAAATATAATGCAGATTTGGGTTGTTGAAGCCAGATCTGGAATGTCCATAGTCTATATGATGCAAAGAGGTTTACACTGTACCAGTGGTGCAGCACAGTGTTGTTTCAGTAACTAGATAGATAGCTTTACAGTATTTTGTCTCACATTCACCCATTCACTCACCCATTCATACACCGATGGTGATTGCTGCTACACCCAGACCACTAGACCATCCTGTCCCCAGTACATCCCTGATATTAAACCGTACAGTATACTAGGCTACCAGTTTGTCCAGTATAGCTGAATAGGGAGAAGAAGTGTAATATTCATAGTGAAATTATGTCTTTAGTTGGATCTGTAGATTAAAAATCTGATCTTTCTGAAAAAATGTAATAATTGAAGAGCTAGTTTCTAGAGATACAGTCCAACAAGGAAATGTCCAATTCCATGTTAAGTGCTTTTGTTTTAATAATCTACAGTTTACATTTGTTTCCAAATTACGATTGGCAGCAATTGTCATTTTTTGGTTTTGTTTTGTAGATACCTCTGGGGTGGTGTTTGACACTCACTCAAAAATGGTTATGTCCCAGGGAGGAACATTTGAAAGAATGAAAGAAAAGGTAAGATGCCTGACATGTCTATTTTCCACAGAAGGCTTAGATGCAAGGATAGTAAAGAAAAGCTTAACATTTATGTTTGCTTCCTGTGCTCTCAAGATTAATTGGGTCCTTTGTACTGTGGGCAGATGGTACTTGGTACTAAGCTTTTAAAGTTGTTTTAGGTTTAGCCTAATGCCTACTAATTACAAACTAAATGAACAACAATCAATATCTTTTTTTACTTGTCTTTTACTTCACCTAATGTTAATTCGTGTTTAATGTTATTGACACCTATCCAGAAAGATATTGTTTGGTGTTGAGTTATACTGTTATTGGATGGAATCTACATATTAAACTCTTTAGGGATTTCTTAATCACCAGACTAAGTGGCTATTTGATAATCGCATCTGATTTTTAAAGACAAAGTGCAACATGGAAACATAGGAATGTATTTGTTTTTCTTTAGTATTCTTTGGGTAATGTTTTTCCTCCTTAAGCGTTTTTGTTTTTTAAATGTGTGACTGTGTTACATGAGATGCAGTACTGTTTAACCTGTTTTATTTCTTTTTGCAGATAAATGCTGTAAGGGCAGTTGTCCCAAACAAAAGTAACAATGAGATTGTTCTGGTGTTACAACATTTTGAGAACTGCGTAGACAAGGCCGTGCAAGCATTTTTGGAAGGTATGGAGATGTCACACAAGGTTTCTCTAAGAAAGTGCTGTGCTTTTTGGACCATGTCATATGACTGTGCCATGCCTGTGGTTGTATATTACAATATGTCAAATTGGCATTATGTGTCAAAATTTAATTAGTGTAACTAAGTCCAAGTCCTTATTGTCAGTTGGTATTTATTTTACACAGTAGCATCAGATGCTTTGTTTTAAATTATGTGACTGAAGGAATTAATGGTGGTGACTCAATGCCCTGGAAAAAGACTTCGGCATTCAAGGGTTAAATAAAGAACAAACAGGGCGTCATCGTACGTCAGAACATCATTGCTTAGTCAGATAATGACAAAGGTGTTCCCGAGTGTTATGAATCTTGCATGGTGTAACCAAGGTTGTGGATGGATATCTAACATAGTTTCTTGTCATATCACATTTTATTTGCATACCTCTCCAGGCAGTGCTGTGGAGATCCTGAAGGAGTGGAACGTAACCGGTAAAAAGAAGGTGTGTTTGTGTGTGTGTGTGTGTGTGTGTGTCATTTTTTTTTTCTTTTATTATTAATCTATTCCTACATTTGTTGTTGTTGCAATGATTTGAGACTGGTATCATTATTTTCTAATTAACTTATTGTAATGGCTATAGTTGGACCTTTTGTATTTCGGTCTATTTTAAGCCTAAAAAGAAAAAGAAGCCTAAATCCCAACCAGAGGAGCCAGTTGAACCTCCTCCACCAGAGCCAACCCTGCCCGGGGAGAGCCCGGATGAGGTGAACGGCTTCCATGCCAACGGCTCTGTGGTTGACGATGAGTCTCTTGATTCGCTCAGTGAACAGATGGACTCAGTCTCCTTGGATGCAGCTGACCTGGACTCTGAACCGGCTACTTCCGACACTGCAGGTAAACTAACCACATGATCCTTTCAGTGTGGCTTAATTCAGGAAGGTATGCTGCTGGGGCAAAGGCAGAAAGAGTACTCCCAGATGCTTCTGTGAAGATCACATCTCATCCTGTGTGTTCCAGCCCATGGTCAAGTGAACGTGGTGATCTGTCTCCTCACAGGCATGGAGGCAGAAACTCAAGGTGGTGTCCCCAGCCCTACCCCTCAACAACAACAAGAAGGAAGGAGGAATCCACAGGCTACAAGGGGAAACAAAAACCGACAGAGGCTAGGCTCAAACTCCCATGCGCCCATGTCTTCTTTACCACTGACCACAGATGAGAGCCAGCAAGGGTCATCGGGAAACAAGAAGATAGGTGAGACGCTTACACAGCTTGTCTTAAAGCGATATTGAATGATCATTTTTATGGGAAGGTGAACACTGGCAAGTAAATGCACTTAGCCGTGCTAATATTTTATCACAGTTTTGTCATTGGAATTTTCACCTTGGATCCCATTTGCACCTTGCATTAAAATGCTGTCAGTCTGGAACATTATTATTATTATTATTATTATTATTTGGTTTGTATTGTTCAGGAGGGTATTCAAGCTAATATCTAGGCTAAACTCAAATTGAATAAACATGATCTAACAGTAAAGGCTTAATGCATTCAACCAATGTATTTGAGGTTCAAAAATTTTCCATGCTCAGGCAAATGAATATTATGCTCATGCACACGGTAGTTCTAAAGCCCTGATTAGACGATTGTCTAACATTGATCACTGGCAATATGTTAAACAAAGATTTAATGTGACTGGTGGTCTATTCACCTATTGAGCAGGGACTGATTATGGAGCTATATTAGCAATAGCGTGATGATAGGAAATGCAACACAGTTGTGATAAATAAGGCAGAGAAGAGACTGCTAAACTATGCCCCTTTGCCAGTGTGCCTTCGTGTTCAGTGTATGTGTTGTATGTGTATATGTGTTGCATATAACTTCCATTATTGTATTTTCACTTTAATGTTGGTATTGTTAGTTCCCGTGTGTTGGGGTACAGTAAAGGTTTAATTTTTCTAACAATTGTGGTAGGGCAACGTTACACACTTGCCCTCCATGAAGGCATATTTTTTAAACCGACTTTGGTGACGTCATCAGCAATATTTCTCGTATGTTTTTTTTCCTATTCATTGCCCCCTACAATGCTTCTTGTATTACATATTTATAAACTTTGTTAAATAGCTAAAGTAATTTAACTTTAGGGTAGATTTCTTGATTATAACTGCAATTGAAGTCTACATTAATCACCTCCCTCAGACTCAGGGATATAATTCTTTAAAATATCAGAGAAGCTAAGCCTATTAGAAATGCTGTATATTAGGCTAAACTCAAACAGAATAAGCAAAGTCTGAACTTAATTTTATGAACATGACAAAAGTGATGCAAGTGTGAAAAGACACGAAATGGTCTTTTGGGATCCTGTTTCTGCCTGTTGGCCATTCTTTGTAACACAGCTAAATTAAGCTTGACAGTTAGCTTGGTAGGGAGCAGGCTAGTTTAGATTAGATGCAAGTTACTTTGGTTACGAAGCAGGGAATCCTTTTAACCAAGATAGTGGAACACTTATAGAAATAAGACAGTTTTCTTTATTTGGCTTGATGGAACACCCCCCACCCCCCCACCCAACACCACCGCCCCCCCACACCCCCCCAGGAATGTTCAGTTTGTCCATATAGTCTATGGTGTATCCCATCAGCTTCCACTGTGGACCGCTCTGTAAAGGACCTGCAGCGGTGCGCTGCCTCCTTGACTCGCTACAGGATGGTGGTCAAGGATGAGATGGACTCCTCCATCAAGAGCATGAAGCGGACGTTTGCGGAGCTGCAGAGCTGGTACATAATGTTAATCAATGTAAACATTGATCTTAGTTTTACTGTTTGCATCAATATGTATTATTACTGTGTATTATTTAAAAACATTTTTCAAGTATGTTTACTTCAATAAGAATTGTAGTTTATCTTATCTATATGTTTATGGAAATATAATATTGTGGTGGCAGGGAAAGGTCACATTTCTTCAGAACTTTGCTCTTCTGGCTGGATTGTGATCACACTACTTTCAGTCTTTTTCAAATTAGACTGCTATATTAAGATTTGAGTAACTGTTAAGTATTGTGTTATATGGTACTATATGTAGGCCTGTATGTCTTGTAAAAGGTGTTTCATCTAAGAGCATGAGAATTTTCAAGATGTCAAAATTATATTACCCTAATTTAAACTCTCAAACTACGTTAATTAGGTTTAATGGTAAAAATGTTGCATTTTATTTCTGGTGAACATCTTCTAAGCAAGTCTCTCATTCTAGCCCAATTTAATGCAGATTCTCAGTTATGATACTGATTAAATAATTGTGGTTTAAGACCTACATCTAAAACTCTAGCCCCCCCCCCCATCTGTTTCATTTGCTCATACATAGGGCAAATTCTGAAACCAGATATAGTTTTAATTGTGAAACTGGACCTATATATTGCTCTGCAATGTTAACACGATGACAACCTGTAATAGATAGGATTGTTTTGCAGTCAGTGCAAAGTCAAGGTATAAAATATCTTATCTTGGAAAAGTTAAGAAATATCTTTGTCCTCTCTCTACTGCTCTCTTTCTCAATCTAGTCTAATGGACAGAGAAGTAACCCTGCTATCAGAAATGGACAAAGTCAAAGCAGAGGCCAGTGAGTACAACGCTTCTCAATATTTGGACAGAACCAGAAGCCTGTATGTATGGGACATGAGTAGAGCTAATCTGGTCACCTGACCCACTGGGATGGTGGGTTGTCTTGGAGAATCTGACCTAAATCAGGGTGGTAAAACGGCCCATTCAAGTGTGCTGCCGATGCGAGCCATGCTGTACCTAGAGCATACCTGTGTGTATGTAACATGACAGAGCTAGACTGCATATTTGCACAAGTAGGCCATTCTCCCATGTTCACCACATCCACCTCCTTCCCCCCACCCCAGAGCAGTGTTGCTTGTTCTGGGTTTGGGAGAAGTGAATAGTGTCAGGTGTCAAGGGAGACTCAATTATGTCTTTGTGCAAGGTGTGTGCAGAATTTAAGTCGGAGAGAGGGGACACTTGGACCTTACAGTGTTCTCTACAGACTTACAGTAATATTTGGATTTGTCTACGCTAAAGTACATTGTTTCCCAGTGTATTGTCATAATGTGGAAATCGATATGTGAAGATGGAACACATACACGGAACACTCATATAAATCTGTTTGTATCCTCATGCTAACATAACGCCATGACATCCCTCAGTTTTGAGGAACAACTTTGAGTTTTGCAGCACCATTTGCATATCCACCACTGTAGAAAGCACCTGCCCTAAGACTGTATGTGTATATGTTACAATGACCTGTGAACTTCAGCTTTTTACTAGCCTTCTTTTCAATACAATTTTAGATTCTTAACTGGACATTCTTTTAAAATGTTTCAGTGGGAATATTAGACGGCCGTCAGAAACGAGCAGAGGAGCTCAAGAGGCTGACGGACCAGTCAGCTTCCATGTCTGAGGACCAGTTAACTGAACTTCGCGCCGATATTAAGGTTGGTTCACTGTTTTCATCTACTGGTGCATCTCAATAAATTAGATTTTTGTGGAAAAGTTAAATTATTTCAGTATTTAATTTGACAAAGTGAAACCCATATCATGGATTAATTACACACAGTGAAATAGTTAAAGCCTGTTTTTGTTAAAAACTTTATTTTTACAGTTTACAACTCATGAAAACCCCATATTCATACTCTCTGAAAATTGTAATATTGTTAAATAGTACAATATGGTAGACTCAGTAGCTGGGTTTACATAGACACCCTTTTGTCTTTCCGAATGGAATCTTTCCGATTGACGGTTTTGGGTTACCTGTTTACATGGGATGTCACCTAATCGGGTCTGGTGTGAACATGCCCAGTCGATTTCCGCACACATTATCTAGCTCATAATGTAACGTGTCCCGCTAGCAAATGGTAAAACCAGCTTCTAGTGATAGGTACGTCGGAGAGTGAGTGATTTGTCCAGACCCTTGTACCATGGATGATCCATTGTACAGTGGCTGTGCAGAAGAGTTTACCGGCATCACACAAAACATAAGACGGGGCATGAGAACGCAACTAGGAAGTAATAGGGTTTAACCGTTTACATCAGGGGTGTCAAACTGCATCTTATTCTTGATATGACATAATTCCCATGATTCATAGCGCATCAATAGCCTATATTAGCAGTGGTACAGTATAGTAAAGACCCAAGGAGCCCTCTAAAAAGTAATTCTAAAACCTAAAACATATGGTTAACTTGACTGATAACTAAAACCTTTGTTTCTCTGCCTCTGTAGCAGTTAAAAACATTAAATAAAAAACAGCGGAGAGCAAAAACCTTTGGCTTTCATTGGAAATAATTATCCGGTGCCCTATTCACATTACAGTTTTTTTCAGTTGCTAACAAGCGTTTGTCCAACCAGTTGTGAAATTTTCAAAACTCTAAACACAATTAGCACAGCATCGGTCTTTTGTGGCCATACCATTCAGACATTTCATGTCGTTTTCACACAATATGCAGTCAGTGAACACATTTCCAAAGTGCTTACATTTTCTTAACAGACAAGCTATACCTCCCAACAAATTTATGGATTGTTTTTGTATTATTTACAAATGGTAACACACACCATCCCACAATAGCAAACACAATATAGATACAGTATAAAAACCTCTGCTTCTGCAATGATATCAGTTCCAAAAACAATATATCTCAGCTGATAATAAACAATTGAATAATTGACACACATCTGATTTATGTATAAATTGGACCAACCACAGCTGATTCCAGTCTAGCTTAGACTCAGTGGCAGGGTTTTTTTCTATTACATTGACACTTATACAGTAAAAGGAGGACTTTGAGGAGTGATGTTTTTGGAAACAGAAATAGACAAACACTGTGATGTCTGGACGAGGAAGAGTAAGAGCAAGGGGCCCAGGGAGTAGAGCAGGAGCAGTGAGAGATGCAGTGAGAGGAGCAGTGAGAGGAGCAGGCCCAAGGAGAGGGCAAGGTAGAGGTGTAAGAATGCATTGTGGCATTCCCAGGGCTGCAAGAACAGTAGATGTGATGATGATGATGAAAACATGTGGCCTAACCCTGAAGATCCAGAGATTAGATAGTTATTTTGTGCTTTTATTAGTTTCTCCCCTTTTTATCTGGGATTTTTGCTGTTGTTTTTTTGTTCAGAATGCTCTTGTGTGTTTCATGGATATTTTGTTCACTGTATGCAATACTGTAAAACTTTTTCTGTTCTATCATACTGTGTTTCTACTGTACCTTCTGTAGTAAACAGTAAGGGAAAAAAAAACTTTTTGCTTTTTTGAATGTGTTACTGTACATGTGGACATACAGTTCCCAACCAAGAAATTTAGTGTAAAAATGGTGGATTGCATGTTTTGCATGCAAATACCTGTAAAACTGACACACAAAAGTATATGCAGTTTTTGTAATGTCAACAATAGCCAGAATGTTTAATCCTGTTGTACTTTGATTGACTGCATGTACCTTGTGAAGTGAAAACAAGTGTTATTCTTTGACAGAATAATTTTATTTTGAGTCAGATTTCAAATAGGCCACACATTTCTACACATACCGGTATTCTAGCCTAGTTTTTATCAATATTTTACACATCATCGTTATAATCGCCATTGTAATTTATTACCATTAATTATTATTACGGAGATAGTTTGGCTTTAGTGTTGGTAGGCAATTGTTCCCTGTTTTTCCAGTAACTGTGAAATCAGGCAAACTCGCTGTAATCCTTCTCCTCAAACATGTCTTTTACCCAGTGAGCCTTGGTTAGCGTAGCAATAACATCATAATCTGGGTCAGGAATGTATCTTCATGTTGTTCACGCACTCAACTGCTGTAGTAGGCTATCGGAGTCAATGCTCCCCTCGCTCAGATTAGATCTCCAGCCTTTATCAATATAGCTTTGGAAACGGTTTTTGCGTTCCAAACGAACGCTAACAGTGAATAAGAAATTAATTTAGGCTTCCCTGCATGTATTTCAGTGAATCACAATTTATTTAATCCGCCGTGTCTTGAAAACAATGACACAATCTAAAACGCGCTCTTTATTTCTTTCTTTTAAGGGAGAAGCACGCAAACATTGCATCCGACCGGTCTCAATGAGTTAACAGGGTTTTTTACGATACATGTAGTTTGAATTTGTTATCTAGCCAATATGGCAAGTGAACGGTGGTTACATTTTGTCGGGGGAAGGTGCATCTGGACTGGCACAGGTTGGCATGCTCTCTGTTGCAGTGCATTCTGGGACTTGCAGTATTAGCGGCGTGTCACTCATATACTGCCAGTTATGATAGATATATTTTCTCGCGGGCCGGATATAATTGTGTTTATAATTGAGTCTGACGTGTGGTTTACATGTTAGAATTCTTCTTTCAGTCAGGTCATGAAATGGGTTATACTACATCTGCTTCGGAATGACATTTCGATAAAGTTGACCATTTCTCTTCCGATTGTAGTGTTTATATGTATCATTTTCTTTCGAGTTGGGCTTTTAACCTGATTCCAATCGGAATAATAGGGTCCATGTAAACTTGTGTCACACTTTAATCTGTTAATTAACTCAGAACACCTGCAAAGGTTTCCTGAGCATTTAAATGGTCTAAGGCCAGTTGAGTATGCTTCACAATCATAGGGAATACTGCTGACTTGACAGTTGTGCAGAAGACATAGACACCCTCCACAAGGGTCAAAAGATCATTGCCGAAGAAGCTGGCTGTTCAGAGTGCTGTCTAAGCATATTTATAAAGTCAAGTGGAAGGAAAAAGTGTGGTAGGAAAAGCTGCACAAGTACAGTAACTGGTATAACTGGAGCCTTGAGAGGACTGTCAAGTGGAGGCTGTTCAAAAATGTGGTAGACCTTCACATGGAGTGGACTGAGGCAGAAGTCAGTGCATCAAGAGCCACCATGTACAGACATATCAAGGAAATGGGCTGCAACTGTCACATAACTCATGTCAAGCCACTCCTGAACCAAAGGCAACATCAGAAGCATCTTACCTGGGCTAAGGAGAAAAATAACTGGTCTGTCGCTCAGTAGTCCAAAGTACTCTTTTCAGATTAAACACATTTTGCATTTCATTTGGCAATCAATGTCCTAGAGTCTGGAGGATGAGTGGAGAGGCACAGAATCCAAGTTGAAGTTTCCACAGTCAGTGACAATTTTGTCATCTTCTCGTGTTCTCACTCAGCCGTCTACCAAGACATTTTAGAGAAATTCATGCTTCCTTCTGCTGACAAACTTTATGGAGATGCTGATTTCATTTTCCAGCAGGACATGGCACTTACCCACACTGCCAAAAGGTACCAATACCTGGTTCAAACTCTCCTGAACTTATAACCCATTATCCTCAAGATTAAAACGAATACATGCTTGAACTATTTCACTTTGTGTGTAATGAATCATATATATA
>JAODLL010019041.1:0-26580 GCA_026546735.1 Forbesichthys agassizii | reverse complement strand
TATATATATATATATATATACACACACTATTTTTACACACACAAATCAAAAATATGCATATTTATGTTCAAGCCTAAAATCACACTTGGCTCAGAAATGAATACAGAAGCCAAAATATTTTAGGTACAGCTGCTCACAAAGCATTCATTTTAGATCTCCGCCACAACAGCAATGGAACATCACAATGCAGCAATGTACTACATCAAGAAACAACTAAACTAGTTATATTTCTCTTATCATTAAGATAAAACCAATCGACTCTAGACATAGTTATAGGAAGCACCTGCCATGGATTCAGCATGATTCTGGACTCCCAGAGTGTAATAATGCGGCAGCTCTAATTGTAATCCAAAGCAGACAAGCCTTGCTATTATTTGCAGCACATTAGTGCAACGTCATCTCCTGATTGCATCAGTAGAGCAGAACAAGAGCAGAGAATGACAGGATACAGGATTCATAATCATTTACAAGCCCTTCAGCACAGCTGATCTCATTTGTCGGAAAAGGGGAGTGGTCAACAGTCATACTACTAATAGCATGTTAATGTGAAATCTGTCTGACCCCACTAGGCCAAGCTTTAATCAGCAAAACATGTCAACAGCAGGAGCTGTTTGGACAGCTGGGGAAAGCTTGTGTCTGCCGGGAACAGAAGCAGAGGATCAGCTAAGGTGGAGAGCAGAATAGCAGCCAATTCTAATCAGCAACCAAGGAAACCGAGCTGTAATTCCCACTTCTATACTCTGCAGTTGAAATAGCTACCACACAAGTGACTGCAGCTACCCAGCTAAAGTGATTCCTAATCTCTTTACCTGGTTTCTAATGGTTTAAGCAGTGACACATAAAACAGTGGTTAGAAGACAGCGTTAAAGCATAAAAACAATACATGACACGTAATATTTTGAAGTTGACATTTTTCTGTTCACTAGTATATTATATTTATTATACTGGTATTGCCGTATAATAATGCTATGTTATATTTTGTGTTTTTGTCCCCCTCCCACACACACACGCGCGCACGCACACACACATACACACACGCACACACACACACACACACTAGCTGGTATATACGGCAGGGAGTAGTAAAGCCAACATGAGTCCATACCCATCTTTGACTTTCCATCCTCATACTTTGTGCGCTGCAGTACATGGTGGACTATTCTGCTTCTGGTGGAGTTGGAGAAGAAGGTGTGTCTGTTGTTGATAGTAAAGCTGTGGAGAGGACCAAAAGTTATCCATCCTGCTATAGCATATATGTCATCACACATATTGAATATTAACAATTCAAACTGGCTGTTTCTTCATCCAGTCGCTTAAGGAAGATAAAAGCATTGTGCTTTTATGCATCTGTATGATGGGTTGAATGTTTTTCACCAACAGCATAGTATGAGGACTGCTTTGGCCTATTTGGGGTAAAAATAGCTTATAGCCACACTATGAATGATGACTATGTTAGCGCCATCATCACTACAACTTCTGGGTGAAATCAATGGGTGAGTCAATGAGATAGGTAATGTCTTTCATTATAAAGGTATTCTGTAAATAAGAATAATGGAGAATAACTTGCTCATGTCATTTGCTCCTGTATTCCATTTTCAAATTTGTAAAACATATTTTTATCCACAGTCCTTACAATTCATTATATTGGCAAAGTTCAGTAGGAGGGGCAACAGAGGAGCAAATTATGATCACTATATATATGGACTTTGATATGGCGTCGTGCTTGAACTATAGCGCGGTGCGTGTGCACGTGTCAGGGCGTGCACGTTGCTTACTGGTGCATGCGTGCTCTGCTGAATGGGGCCGTGTAACAGTCAGTCTCCTCCAGGTCAGGCAAGGCTGCTTTGTCCAGCTTCATGGGATTTCTGGGAAGCCAGCTCTTCATCTGGCGACATCTAAGATGAAACCTGCTGCAGACATACAGTAGCAACATGATTAATAGCAAGGGCTTGCACAGGTCACTTTGATCCTACACACATACACACAACCATCCACAGGCTATGGATAGTACAATATGTTTTGTTAGTCTCTGAATCTGTGTTGGATCAGACTTAATAAATGATGTGTAGAAAATAAGAGGTAGAGTAATGGTGTCAATCACATGGATATGATCCAATCAATAGTCTCCTGTGGAGCTGGAAGTGACTTCATTAATACACTTAGTATTGACTCTTGCTGCAATATAAGCTGTAGACATTTGCGGACGTGTCCTGCGGAGAAGACACCTAATGGCACTCATCCATCAAACGGCCGAGTGCCGTGTCACACCCTGCTCTACCCTCAGACAGGCTGGTGACTGTGGTAATGTCTTCTTGTAATGTCCTTTCGACATCAGAAGAAACTAGAAATCAGCACTCTTCTGGATGTTAATGATTTAGTAATATTGGCGGATGCTTCAGCTTGCTAAGCTGTAGATGATTTTGCTCAGGTGGCTTTGGTGAGAAGCTATTTCTAGCTGTGTCGAGTGAGATCAGGAGTGCAGATGTTGATTAGTGGAAAGAGCTTGGATATCAAAGTGCGACTGTGTTGCTATAAAAATAGTATGCAAATACTATGCAAATAGCCCCGTGTGGCAGCATGTTCCTGAACCCCACTTCATGCCAAGAAAGTGCCCCTAAGGCCTCATATACATTGGGATCTAATTATTTATTCATTTGACATTCTTTTGAAAACTGCCTCGCCTGCATGTGCAAAGATTTCAGCATAGGAATGTGAAATGATCATGCAGCTGCTTCTGGAATGGATGAAGTGCAAAAACAATTGACTACCCTGGCATACTGCATATTATGGAAACATTGCAAGGCAGTATTAATATAAGCAGCATTTGTCAATAGGCTATTAATTGCAATTACAGTTTGCCTTATAATCCACTTTCATCCATTGATTCCAACTCACTTGATTTAAGTGATTGCAACACTGGATTAATTCCTGACGAATGTTCCCGCTTTCTCCCCAAAAGCCACATTGCAGGTGGAGCTTTCCAACTGTGCTAATCACGGTTTACATTAGAAAACCTCTCATTGCACCCTCAAGCAAAAACCTTACCTGCCCATTGCTTTGCTCTTCCAGTCAGTGAAGTAGCATTTTTTCCTGAAATCAATAGCAAATAGGTTAAGCCACATTTAAACCCCAATAGATCAACACAAAGGCTCACTTTGCTGTGCTAACAACTGTTACCTGAATGGCATCCGGATGTTCATCTGCTCTGCGTATTGGCAAAGTGTCTCCCAAGGCGCATTAATCTTCACAAACATGATGTCATTGTTGATCAAAGAAGGCTTCAGGTTTTAAAGGAAAACGATGTATAGCATTACACGCGCTGAATGGGCTCTGTCAAAACAAACAAGTGGCTCATTTAAAACATGCATGAGATACAGCACCTCTTTCTCCAGCATCAGTCCCTCTGCCCGTAGGTTCTTCTCAAAGGTGCATCTCTTCTCCACCTGCGGGCTGGACTTCTTATAAACCAGGATATAGTCTATACGTTTCTTGCCATCTCGGAAAACAAGCCCAGAAGCGGCAGCTGGATTCTTCCCCTGTGTAAACAGGCCATTGGCTTCAAAATGAGCTCCTGTGGTGGGAAGTGGCGTTGAGCGGCAGTTGTGACCGTGAGCGTGTAATACCTTAACAGAGTCTGTGCGGGCCTCTAGCGCGGCGCGCGTGACAGGCTTCTGTATCAGCAAAGAGTCATCTGTCCTCGTCTCACAGGTACTAGCTTCTGTCTCCTCCACATACTGGTCCTTGCTGTCTTCAGCTGAACACAGACACCGCATGGAAGCATGAGTAATCATCCTTCCTATACATTTAGATGTAGATGTAAGATTTAGGGCATCTAGTTGCTTTACTTCAGTCAATATTAAGGAGTATTGCATCCTAAAATGTTTTTTTTTGTTATGGTTTGATGCTGTAAATTAAGTAATGGAACTGAACTGTGATGGGACACAACAATGCTGGGACACAACGCTGGAGTTAATATTGACCAAATCCACATTTTTAGAAACATTTGCATGTTATGGGCTGAAGAGAGCTCATAACATAACACATGTCATATCTGCTTTAAAAGGACCTGGTTGTCTGAAAAGTGTACATTTCATGCACTGGTGCTATTTCAATGTGAAGGCCATCGAATCAGAAGTGGGCTGCACAACTCCCACAGCCCTTGATTGGGAAACTGAGGTGCCAAGATTTACTTCAAACCACGCACGTTTGAAAATATATGCTGATGGAGACATTCACACAGACCACCCCCCTACTCCCCGCTGAGCTCCTTGCCTACTTTCTATCATGTCTTTGTTGTTGTGCAGTGGATGGAGTCAGGCTAAAAGCTAAGTTACACTTCAATGGTCTGCTTTCTTCATTGAAATGTTTAAATTAATTATAGTTTGAATAGAGCTATACCAATGTACATGTATGCAGATTTACAGTGTTAAATTGGTTTCCTTTCATGCAAATCCATGCAGTTTATCCAGTTCCGTTGATCCTACGTCATGCTAAACTACTCAACTTTTTATTTTATTTTGTTAAGTTAATCTTTAATTATAGATTATTAATTATGTAGGCCTATTATAATATTGTACAATACATTTGGATTTCAGGTCTAGTTTTACAGCATTCATCGTTTCAAAGTACTTCCTTAGCATTGAACGGAAGCTACGAACCATTGTGTGCAAATCATTCGTTTTCTAGGATGTTATCAGTATTCTCCAGAGAGGGAATGTGAGAGCTGTGTTATCTTCTGTAGGCTGTGGTTTCCAAACCATGCAGTGTCACTATTATCTACGCTGTCTCCGAGGAATTTAATGCAATAAGACCATCTCTATTACTCACACAGTGACCATGTGCGGTTACTCAGTATTGTCATTAGCGCACTTGGAGGATCCTCTATTTTCAGCATGTACTGTATAAAACCTGGTCCATGTCAAACATAGGTTTTCTGTGGGAGATTCATTTCAATGTAAAATACCATATTTCATCCATACTGAGTATGTCCCATACATTGAGACACATGTTGAATCAGATAATAAAACGATGGCACCTGGCTCACACGGTATTTATCACACTATGGGGATATTATACAGTATAAAATCCAGCTATTGCAAAACATTTTGAAAGCAGCCGGGAACTGAACTGCTAGCACCATCGACAGCATCGACTCTGTTATGCTGATATGAATCTCATTGTGAATGGCCTCTAAATGGCTTTCTCCTTCAGGCCGATAACTATACCGTACGATAGTGTTGATGTGCACACTCACAGCAATATCACTCTCTCTAGCTCTCAACTGGTTGTATATCACACTATGTTTTCTAAATCCCCTGCAATCTTAATTCAATCTGATAGATGTCAAGTATGATATTGTCTCCAACATCAATACAATATACATAGAAGCAAACAGCTACAACTTAATCTGGCTATTTGGATAGGATCATGGTAGTCTTGCAGAGCCAGCGTTTACATTCGTAAAGTGTGGGACACAGCGCTGGCTAACTGTGTCAGTACCCGCCTATTTGACAATCGAGGTATTTTGATTGACACGTAGAACGACCAACTACGTAACTCAATGACCAAGTCAGATGTTAAACTTGCAATGAGGAAAACTAAACAACAGGACTCTGGCTGTTTACAGGTCTTGTAAATCTGTACAATTAGTAGGCTCCGGTTACTGATTAAAATAAATGTTTAATTTTAAATGAGTAAATAAAGCACTACTCTATCGTTGCACTAGAAATTATTGAGACATACTTGTGAGTGACAATGCTAACAGCCAATGGATATTGACAGTATTACTTCCCAAAAATCAGAGATTGCCGTGTCGACCTTACGAGGGTCTTTGTATCGGACGTTCAGCACAGAGTTGCTTATGTGACGTAGTGCTAATGAACAGAAGAGGCTGAGACAAGGGTCATGGTGACCTTTTAAATCCAGTGCTATTGCTGTGCTGTGTTACTATGTGTTACTATGCTGAAGCATTACTAATTCACTAATCTGCGTTGACATGTTTTATTAACTCAGTGATTCTCAAACGTATAGGTGTCATCATTCATTCTGGAGAAAGATAGTTGATATTTCAATTCAATCAAAACAAAAACACCTCTCCCTATGGTGCTCTCTCAGAAGCTCGCCCCCACATTGGAAACACATTGCCTAGGATTGTAATGTCTGCACCACATTGTTTTGTTCCCATTTACAGAGCAAGGGCTGTGTAAAAACATTTTTCATCATGCATACAGAATGGGCAGCTAGCAGACTGAGGTCGCTGAATTGAGCAAAAGTGTATTAGCTTTTGGTAACTGCACCTTAAACAACAAACAAATTCAGTGGGTGATGAGAAGGGTCCTCCCATATGACTGACAAGCAGACCATACAGTAGGTGGCTGACCTGTTTGTGGTTGGAGGAGGCTACAGGAGGTGCTGATGCTCTGGGTCAGCCCGTGGGCCTCCTGCTTGGGCTCCGGGCTCAGAGGCACAGACAGGAAGTGGCTGAGGTTAAAAGGGTGTGTCTGACTCGGAGCCAGGCAGGGCAGGCTGCGGCGAGATGGCTTCAGGGTCTTCTCCTTCAGTATCTCACTGATACTGTTGTGCATGCCTATGGAAGGAGACATGTTGAACTTCACACATGGACATGGAACAGGAAGTGAACATGACTCATCAAATGTCAATGTCTCAAACAAATCCATACACAAATGAGGGGAATAGAAACAAACCATTAGCCTACCTTAAAAAGGTTAAAAGAAAGAAGCTCATGTAGAGCGGGAGGAAGAAGTGTAAGGGCAGGCCGGGAGGGGCAGAAGGCACTTAAATCAATCATAACAACATTCTTCAATTTAACCTGCCCTGCCCTTGAGCTAAGAAGGACATTGTTATATTTGAAGAAAATGCAACAGCCTCGTCAGATACAGTAGCTGTGCTGTGTTACCCCTGTATAAATGTAATTTAAGGGAATGTTTAAGGTTAAGCTAGCATTGACTATATCACTTTAAGCAACTGCTTCATAAATGGTCCATGGAGGTCATTTAATAAGTGTAGTCAACCTAAGGACAATGCCCAGTGGCGGCAGTGTTCAGCGACGCTTCAAGGAATGCACTTTTAATGACGTTCGAAACATGAAGACAACTTTACAAAGGAGGAAAAGAACACGCTATATTCAATATATGCATCTGTATGGCTTAACCTTGGCATCGGCACACTGCACAGACTGCCAGTGGGCATTGCCCTGTTAAAAAGAACTAAAGTCTCTTGACACGCATCAGGAGCAGCCAGTGGGGGTGTGCCTTCAGATGGGACTTCATGGTTCCACTGTAGAAGGCAGGGTTTACAGCATTCTTACATACAGGGCTGCAACGCCACACCTGCTGAGCTTACAGACACTACATCTATGGAGATGTACAAAGCCAGACAAACGTAAGACCTATGTCCTGTATTTAAACAAGCATTGGCCAGCCATAGTAGACCTGTCAAAAAGGTGACAGTCTACTCTGGTTTTGACCCCAAAAAAACTAATGTGTAACTGTGGCATGCCTCAGGATTGACTGGAGGCATCTGGGCTACATGTGACTCTGCTGGTTATTTATTTGTGTAGCGTCAGCAACAATACACCTAGATAAACTGTTTAGTTAGTTGTTGAATATTGGGCAATACTTTTGAGATGGACTCTTCTCTTCCCATGGTTTCTTCAATATGGTGTTGTTTTTAATGGAGCTTTACCTTGCCAAGTGGGAGGGTAAGACAGTTTGTCTGAAACATGAGACTGTAATGTGTGTTTCTTTGAGACTGTAATGTGATGAAGTAACCTGACAAGATGGAACTGTGACACATCCATCTGGGGAGCCGTCCATTGAAACTGATTCAAGGGGGCAGGTGCTTTCAAAAAAATACCTGTGAACCAGCAGTTTGTTGTTATCCACTCTTGCGGTAACAAATTCGGGAGAAAAGTGAACACATCTATTCCATTGAGAAAAGCCTTTGCTCGTCTAATAAATTCAAATAAAACCGATGCTGCCTATATTGTATCATCTATAGGTGTTTTTGAATGGCGTTGTTTCCAAGTGGTCTGCATCACACCTAAACCCCAACACGTGAGGTTTACCGGTCTGAATCACCTCGATTTCCAAGCTCTCCAGACCATTCATACATCCATGCTCCAGACTGATTCTCGCGGCGAAGTCAAACTGAAAGCTCGCGACCAGGATGGTCTTGTGAGGCTAGTGAAGAAGGGCTACACTGCCTAGATAACACTCATAGCCATTCAGAAGCTAATAACCAGAACGGTCCTACTAGCCTTAATTGTACCAGCCGCACACTGGTGCCTGTGACAGTTTAATACACAAGCTCAAATGGATGTTCTTACGCATGCAGTACAGTAGTGTAAGTCCTGTATGTAAGGCCTCTTCACCTCTGGCCTGATGCTAATTTACACCCCGGGCAGGAGTACTGCAACTGGTGCCGTAACTTATTTTTGCCTCATGATATATTGATTTCTATTGAATTTCCAATTGCTGGGTGAGAATTTGAAGAATAAAAGTTTGTGGGCCCAGGGGAACCACTAATCATCACTTGCTGTGCTGCTGCACACACAGAGAATGAACAAAAATGGTGAGCTGCCTACAGGTTACACTCCTCACATAATGGAAAAAAGAGAAATGGCAGGAATCATGACCGCATTGAAAATAACATTGGGGCTTGGAGGCTAAATGTGCTGTACCCCACAGTCACCTGTTCAATAAATGATTACCACAATGACACCATTTCATATTTCTGTATGAGTGCATTTGTCCAGCCCAGCAGCGCACAGTAGTTTATCCTCTTTAAACTATATTCACAATTCATGTTTGGCTTTATTTACTGTTTTATGAGTACAATTACATTCACATTTATATTATATACGCAATTATCCGTGGTTCCGTAATAAGGACGATTTGTTTCAATCCACAGCAACAGAGGCAGCAACAACATGCCCATAGTATGGCATGGTGATAACTAATGTGTGAACCTCCGTGTTCATACAGTATGACCAAAAGCCTGAGTGCCTTAATTCCACGGTCTCTGCGGACAGGCCCGAGCTATAAATGCCTTTATATTAAATAAAGCTGCTCTGTTACTGGACACTGCTGGCCTTCTCTCCACTATGGGTAACCGATACATGGCGGATGTGGCTCCTGTGACGAAAAGCAAACAGTGCTTTTACTCCATAGTGCGGTAGTATAGAGGATCCCCATAGACGTGTGCAAGTCTCCACACATCTCTGACGCAGGCGTGCTGCATGCAACATGGGAACTGCACACTCATGGCCCTACTACCTCTATTGCTAGGCAATAGAGTATAAAACACCTAGACGGCCCCTCTCTGTGACATACGGTGGTGATCCAAAACACAGTCCCCTTAGCACGTTTCACTTTAGATTTCAGGCTGTATGCAAATGTTTGATCTTCAGGGAAAGTTGTGATCCAGGATTTTGATTGTTTCCTAGCAGCTTGCCCTGTAAGGGGCTTGCGATGTGAGATTAAACCGATTTAATTTTGTTGTGACTACTAGAGCACATTACAGACTGCAGATCTGATCTGTGTATTTATTTACAATTGATTGTGTTTGTCAAGTGACAGAAAATACTACAACGGTCATTGTAGGTTTAACCTTTGAAATCTATTATAGAGCTGGGGCATATTTTTATCAAGATTAAAGTCGTACATTTACCCCTCTATCATAAGCATCTGAACTATAAAGTGATATTGCTGTAAATTTGGCCTTTCCAGAAGAAAAGAACATACTGATATGGTTGAGGTGATCGTTTTTGTGCATCAGGATATCACTGGTTATCTAAGGTCAATTCCATTTGGATTTGTGGTAGAACAGATCAAATCAATCGATCCTCAAGGTGTGGACCTTCGAACAGCGCAGCATTTAAATTTAGATAATGTCTTTTAAATGTCCAGATGCCTTTTATAATATTGTGATTATGAGCTAAAATCACACAGATTTCCTTATGGCTAAATCCAAATTGAAAAGTACAATGATTACGTCATTCACTGCAGGCATAACACACAGCAATCGTCTGCAACTGTAGTGTGATGGGGTTGCTCCAACATTGATAAAACAAGATTTTCAAAAACAAATCCCCAATTACAAATGGAAGTACAAAAAATAAACACAGATGTACACTGTAAAGCATTATCAGTTATCCAGGTGTAACATCTAATTTTACACATTCTCCTTAAGATATTTCAATACCTGCAACTATCATCAGTCTAGACGTAGACAATTCAGGTCAGTGGGCTGCCATCATGCCTCCATATTTCCCCAGTCCACAGCCTCAATTGTTCAACTTTATTAATCTCATGACCCTCAGCAAGCCAGAAACAAGGCAGTGCTACAAAGAGCAACCACAAGACTTGAACCAGAGCCAAACTGTGGCGCTTTAAAAACCTCAGAGGCGGAACTGTAAAGTAAATTACTTCATTTATCCTGGCACCAGACTGACACACATAATATACAGGCATTAAGGCAGCGTGTTGATTACATGGTTAATGACATGGATGGTATCATGCAGTGTACTGTATATACACGCAGTACTACTGTAAGATAGACAGGTTGGCTAAAACAAAAATAAGTGTAAACTGTAGAGCAAATGATAACTACTGCATTGCAACACTTTTCTATGAGGACAAATTAGGCTATATGGTAACTAATTCATAGTAGTCAAAGTCTAGATTTTATAGCTGAAATAAATTATTGCTTATTTTACTGTCATTTATTATAATACAATTATTAAACTCTACTAATAATTATCTAACTGAATGAAGTTCATGAAAATCTTAACCTTAATCATAAAACAATGAAATGCATCAATGTACAGTACAGTAGCCTAGCCAATCTGATTGTGATACACCTCTGAGCAAATGCCACTTTTTAACCAGGGTTTAATACGTTTCATAACCCTATTATACAACCCTGGCACAGCCTATGTTGTATCATTTCACCACATTTAATATCTTTACCACCACTCAGTCTGCTATTCCCGTTGCGGCACACAATCTTCTTACAATAAAACCCTTGATTGCTTGCGATACTAGGCCAGACGTCACTGGATTTTATACAAAGCCTTGACTGGTTCCATGTGTTTACAACTTACTAGAGAATGTATATGTAACATACCTTCTGTAACATACAGTCGTATCTTGGCCTGACTCTAAGCTCACAATACTGGGAGAGGTGTGAATACATTTTCAGCTAAAATCACTTATGGCAGAATTAGCAACCTAGCAACAAATGTATTACCACACACTATTTATAAAGAGTGAGAGCGAGCATTCTTTCTGCAATTGCATTCTCGACATTGTATCCACTTTTCCAACTGACATGATAGAAGAAAAAAGACCTCACAAACTAAATAATGTATAGCATTCAATAGCAATTATCTTGAAAATCAATCAGCTTATTTGTAATGATATTTGTGCTCTCCAAAATCTGCCACTCAGTTGATGGTTGTATCTAAAAGCATCTTTGTGATTGCATAATAGGACAGGTGGCATGATCATGAGTGTGCAATCAACGTTTTAGACATCTTTTCCCCATGAGTGTATACGTATTGTTACTGTTCACACATTAGGCGTGTGTGTAATGTGCATTATGAGCGCATATGACTACAGTAAACTGCTATAACATCATAAGAGGTTTATTCGGAGACAGTGTCTCACTGAGTGCATGATGAGTGTGTGGAATCTGATAAGATAAGAAGTTGCTTTTATTTCTAACCTGAATTAATTTCTAAACTGAATGTAAATCTGAATAACATATTGTTGCAGTAGAGTGAACAAAAACATGCTATTTTATTTCTCGTTGACTAATGTAATGCTCTGATTTCTTGCTTTAATCCTTTGTTTTTTCATTAAAGGTTTGGGGGGAAGGGGGTCCAAAAACACTAATTTACCCACTTTATTTTTTACGTAAAATTCATTTTGGAATCCATTTTAGGATTTAGGTTTGATTCCAATAACCCTTAGCATTAAAGAAAATCCTTTTGAAGAAAATTCAAAAGGTCATAAAGCATTGGCAGTCAATCAAACTTTGGATTAGTCTTCCAAAGAGACCTATATCTGATTTTCAAACAATCTATTTTCAATTTGCAAAAGCTTACGTTTAAATTCCATCTCATTATTGTTCTCAGTATGCGCGGCATTGGAGCATCAATTCAATGTAGTGTCACTAAAATGCTGACTGGACCTTCAGGCCTATTGGGTTATTTGAGATATTTATTTTAAAAAGGTTTAGGGTACTAATGTCTCATTCATTTGTTCATCTTTTTAGATTCAAAAGGCTATAGATATTTTGTGATTTTTACAACGCTGCACTAAGGATTAAAACAAAATAAAAGCATCATAATTCTCATGAAATTCATATTATATGATTGCATCATTAGGCTAATTAGTACAATATCATCACCTTCCTAAAATAATTACATTGTATGGCAAAAATATTTTTCAGGAAACACAAAAAACTGAACCAAATATTGCCCATTAAATATTATACAGACATTATATAGTTATTATACATAGACTATTGTACTACAGAGGTAGAATCGCAGGATCTGTTCAATTGGAGATGTAAGTAATTTTGCCAGAGATGCCCAGCATCACGAGGAGGTGATTTAGGCCAAAGAAACAAATACAAAATACAAAGGTGACGGCAGTACTTAAACCTCTGGAGCTAAAGCATTTCATGCTTTTAAAGTTTCAACTTTCTGTCATTTCATTTAGTGCAGAATAACATGTTCTCATCACAGGCAGGCACGATAACCTCTCACTCACCAGCCAGGTATACACCCAAGCACGTCAACACGCTCATTTAGATGTTAGCAACTCCCAACTATTTCACCCGAACAGCCACAGAAGTCTGCTGGGATATGAATAATTAAGGGATAAATGTTACAGTGGCACTAATGTGTCCTTTTAGAGCCCTACTTAGGTTCTATGATCAATGGAGCAAAGCTATAGCATCTTGCTGAAGAGATGGACAGGATAGGTGAGTTGTTATTAAATATTAACTAATGTATTTAGCTTTAAAGGCATATAGGCTAGATGTGCCAGAAACTGCAATGAATATCTGATATAATATGAATTCCAGAATTGATGGTTAGATCAAATTGTCCTGTACAAGGGCATATATATATCCCATTCCCAAGATATCTAATGCACTTCAATTAGAAGGCACAGGGTGGAGACGTGCAGCTTCTTGAACTTTGTGGATTCAAATGCAGCCTCTTTGTCTACATTATTTTGCACAACAAATAATGAGTTTTACATTGAACATTATCCAGACACAATATATCACTATATAGCATGCATTGAATGAAGATGTGTGTGTGTGTGATATTGATGTTGGGTTGGATGGATGGCATTGGCTGTAATGTGATCATTGCAAGTTAATGAGAGGTTACTAAAAAGGAGCTATTGTTGGATAACTCCATTGGTTTGCTTGGCAATAACAGCCTAGTCTACTTAGGTACCTACTCACATCTGCTTTTTCTTTTTAAATCATATAGCCTAAAACCTACTGTTTTTATTTTGGTATTTTTTGTTTTTGTTGCAAATACATGTTTTTGACACAGTCTATAGTATAAAGTGTATATGAAACCATATAATAATCGCCATTAGGGTAAATCATAGGCTAATTTACATAAGTAGGCTATAGGGTTGAGACCATCAACCATGCGTCACACGTTTACGGGACTCGTGTGCCTAAAGTGCGCCTAGTCCTAGTCCAAACCCCAAATGCTAAACAAAGAAAGAAAAGTGAAACACACAATTAGGAGGACAGATGTGCAGACTGCTAACCTTTCTGTTGCTTGAAGGACTGAATAGACCCCGAGTGGTGCACCATCGTGGCGGATGGTGGCTTTCCAGTGAGTGTTAAATTCCGGATTTCGAGAAGTAGTCTAGTCTAGCAACATTAACAGAAGAAGGGAAACTATGGTGAGATCGAGTAGGTCTTCTGGAGGATCCCATTCTGCCGAACGGCCTCACAAGCGATGCGCAAACCCGTAACACCTGTTAAAGCTCCGCATGCTCCTCAGCCCATGGATGTTGTCATGGTAACGTACTGTAGGGGAGGTCCTGAAATGGACCATACGCCATTCTGATGTATCGCCTCCCGCGTAATATGAGCGGCGACTGCAAATCGCTAATATCTGTCTGACTGATGCGTCTTCAGCGGGTGCACTGTCGACAAGGACAAGTGCGTGCGTGCGTGCGTGCGTGACTTCCCTCATCCCACTACTATATACACACATTTGTAATGAGTCGCCCAAGAGACGAAGCACTAACATGCACAGCCTAGAAAAAAAATCTGAAAATAAAGAAAAATGGTTAGTTTACAATTTATAGAAATCTGACCATAGGCATAGGCTGTTCAGTGTTCAAATTAGCCTATTAAAATACTAGGCTACATTGTTCATCAGTATGCCTATTACTCCCATCGAATTATATTGATAAATCCACATGTGGGCCTATAGTACTTTAACTTGATTAGCCATAGAGGCATGTCATTCTAACAAAAGTAGTCTAATGCATATAGCTTGTGTAGGCAACAAAACAAACAAAAAGGCCTTTCCAGGTCAAACAGGTGTAGTGTTGACACAGCGGCTTTTTATAAACTGCCTGTGAGGAAAAGCCACAACCAATCAATAATGTCCAACAGTCTTACTGCAGTGTACTGCTGACACCTGGCTATTTGTGCACATGTGGGGGTTTCCCCTATTCTACAGACAGAATTGCTGGTGGCCTATATTGTTGTGATTGCCCCACTAGCATATTGTAACAAGCAATATGGAATTAAATGCTTGACACCGTACTTATATAGGGATCCAATTGTTAATGATACATCTGTCTCCTGTATCCCTGTCTGACTCACTCACTGTCACATCATGTTTTTTTCGACTGATTTATAGTTGTACCTTGATCGGCTTGTTATCATGTAGCTATAGTGATTTGTGTCAATGCCACTGCTGATGTTTGTCTTATCATTTATCCTCCACTTCCTCATGCACATTTAGGAATCTACTGATCCAATAATCGAATCGGTAATCAGCAATGTCTTTTATTCCTTATCTCAATAACTACGTCTGTGTCTAAGGCCCTTCAGCATGTGTCACACCTTGAACCATGGGAGGTAAAGTCGGTTGGGCTACTCACACACCATATTGGCTATAGTCTACAACAGAGAAGCAGTGCTGGCAGGCTATGTGCTATAATGCTGTCTCACTCGAATTATCATTATTAACAATTAGTCATCTATTCCAGCATTAATCACTGCACTAATTTGTTTGTGTAAGCTACTTATTTTTTTGTACAAATATCAGTATGTGGGACGTGTGTGTGTGTGTGTGTGTGTGTGTGTGTGTGTGTGTGTGTGTGTGTGTGTGTGTGTGTGTGTGTCTTAAATCTAGACGGAAACACCATCTGCTTCCTCGCAACTCAACATGACTCGTCTTCCCACCAGTGATATTTATGGACTGGTAGAAACGCAATAGCTATAGCCTACATGCCAATTCCACGCTACAGCAAAAAAGTAAAAGAATGTATTTCTACAGTGACAAAATAAATATATAAGTAGCGTTGAGTCCAATTTACATTTTTATCTACCATTTCTGCCAGTGATGTAGGTCAGATGACAGCGCTGCAGAGAGAAAAACGCCTTATAGCATAAGGCTAATGCTAAGACATACTGCCACCTTGTGGCTGTTTATATGATCAGCATTTTAGCATTTTTGTCCATGCAATATAAATTATCTTACAGTATAGGCCTAGTAGGCCATACAATATTGATTGATTGATTGATTGATTGATTTTAAACATTTAGATTGTAGACATGTACATTTGATCATTTTTAGTCTATGCTTATATTCTTTATTAGGCTAATTTTACCTTTTACAACATTACAAAAGTGAACAAATTGGATAACATTTAAATATTTTCCCTATCTTCCTAAAACTGCAAATAATTATCATAATTTATCACTGAACAACTTTAGCCTATAATACTTCAATGGCCTCCCTTCCACAAATAATTCCCATTTATGATCTTCTGATCACTTTTGTGTCTTTACATCAAACAACATACATTGTCCACAAGCTATAGGAGATAAGCAGAGCTAACTAGAGAATATGTAACCACCTGTGCAGTCCATACGCTATTCTGTTTAACCAATCACTTACTATTTAGCATATGTAGATGGTCAGGATACAACATATTGGACAAACTTTATTTAAGACTATTTAATAGCCCCATGCACATTAAGGCTTGGTGTCCACACTTTCTCCTAATAACTCTCCACTTAGTGTGTTATAGCCCCTTTTAACAGTAAGTGGTTTCTGGAACCATCAAGACTGTTCATCAAAGCATTTAAGTGAATTACAATTGATGCCTTTTTCCATGCTGCTCAGCAACCAAGGAATATGCTGATGCGTTATGTTACAGTCCAGCTGGAACAGTCTGATGTCCCTTCTAAATGACCCCCTTTTCAACTTAATAATCACCGCCAGCTACTGTAAGACACCACGTACATATCTCATCATCTGTTTCTGTGTCCAGTGGATGCACAGCTGGCAAGAGAGGCTGGTGCTCATATATGGTGAACCAGCTCATTAGCACCAACTCCCACAGATTCAGCAAGCTATCAGAAAGGTGGTTGGGCCATTGGACTACTAAACTATACAAAACTCACCTGGCTTCTTCACAAAAGGCATATATGTTAATAGGACATCTGGGCATGGTATTAGTCCCAACTCACCAGAGTGGCATCTGGGCTCTGTGTCTGTAAAGCCAGAGAGGTAAGAGCTGCAGGACACAGAGTTGCTGATGCTGGCTTTGAGAGTAACCTGTCTGAGACATGCAGGGACCCGAGGCTCCAGCAGGGGCTGGGACACACAGTTCTCCTGCTGACATGACTCTGTAAAAGACCAACATGCATGTGGATGCACACACACACTTCATCATTAGACTAACTGCAAGACTGTTCATGTTTATAGCATAATATTATAGCATAACTGTATTTATTTCATCGTATGTACTGCACTGTATTCTCTGTCTCTGAGTTCATCACTGTCCTAAGGCAATATTTAAAAGATCTTGTCAGTCATACAGCTTAACAGGTTTCTACTCATTCCTCTCATGTTGCAGGGCTCATACATATTTAACACCTCTTTTAAATTCCTTATGCGATCTGATACTTGACACTAATGGCATACAATAGGCCCCTGGATGGACATGGTTCACCAAACCATGTCCTTAGCTTGCTTGAAGATGTTGAGATGACGTTTACTTAGCTGAACCAGTTGGCAAATGTATAACAAAATGTGGAGTATGTCCAGTCTTATTATTTACTCAACTGAAATGTTTAAAGTGGTGTTACACATTTCATTTATATTTCAAATTGAGTTATTTGTCACTTTGGTTTGTCTTTTATAAATATTAATAATGTTTCTTTTCTTTTCTTGTTTTTTTCTGAACCACCACCCCACAGTATGAAGACTGCTGACGGTTAGAAACTGTGTTTGAATGTGCATATGGTGTACAATAATGTGCACAGAATCAAGTAATCTGTACACAAAGACAGCAGTAGTTTACATTTTCTGATCACTTTAGGCAATGTCAGTAAACAAAGTACACCAGGGATAATTAATTACACATTCAGGTGGGTGAGATTTTAACAAGAGAAACTGTAGGTGTACCACATATTTTCGGCAATTATTTACGTAAGCATTTACGAGAGTGAGACAACGAGAGCATCCACCCTGCAGCTTGGTTAATGTTCAATGTGTCAAGTCAATGGCGAAGGTTTTCTATAGAATACTCAATATTCAATGTCTCTCTGGTATACGGCATTTTGCACAACAAAATAGCAGTCATGCTCACATGCATCCAGTTTGCAATGCTGTTCTACAACTGAAATTACATTTGACAATAACGTTGGGTAGACTATTGGCACCAATAGTATGGGTTCAAATGTGACTAGTACCATACCCAACCATTATCCTCACTAACAGGAGCTACAGGAGCTATGTGCACATATGTCACTTAGACAAATTTCATCACCTTGATTATTAGATCTGGACTACTACATTAGATTTACAAACAGGCTACGTCATGATATCTTGTCTGTAGAACAGTTAATAATAACTAATTTACAGTGATATATTGACTTGATTTGTATAGTGGTTATACAGTATATTTAATGTATAGTGGTCAATGGTGCAGTTGGTGGGCAGCATTTGGCTTGCCAGTTGAAAAGGCCTAAAGTACACGCTCCTTTCACAGACCTACATTGAAATGCTATAAGTGCAGAGGTGGGAATTCTTGCTTTATTTAATAGACTATCACACATTATCATAAGAAGAGCTGCCCTCAAGAATGCAGGGCTTGGCTCACAATCCAAACATTATGACCGTTGTGACTATCAAAGTTTTACAGACAGACAGAGGTCCATCTAAATTATTTTATCCATGCTGTATTTCTGCTTAAAATACATGCAAAAGCTTTTTGAGATGCAGTCATTGCAAGTGTCATGTATAAGGTCGCTTAATATGTTTTTATTGAATGTTGAACATCACCAATTTCCTGTTTTATTGAAAAAAGCAATTCTGGTGGAGGTCTGGGACATTACACTGTAATGGACATATAGGCTTGATGGCAGCTCATACAAAATGACTGTCCAAAATATGCCTCTGTCTGTCTATTACAGTTGGGCAGTCTAAGTGCAGTATACTGTACTGTAGTAAGGTATACCTAACTATAGAAGAGAGGCAATACATTAGTTAGATCGATTGATGAGCCTATATTGCCTTTGCCTGCTTCCCAGCACATTGGTTATTTATTTAAACAACAAATAGCCTCCATTATTACAGGACCAATCACAACTGTCAAACCTCAAATTGGCTTGAATGTACTGTATATAGTGACAAGGGAAAATAATAGTTAAAGAACTGTTGTTAAATTCTCATAATGAAGCCATTCACTCAACAGGTATGAATGCAGCCAGATAGAGCAGCAAGTAAATGCAATGTAAATTAGTTGTCTGACCAATACCTTACTTTTACATGTCCCACTGTATTATGCCAAATAGTGTCAATTGGCTAAACTACTTGATTACTATAGTAATCAAGTAGTTTAGCAAATTGACACTCATTAAATCTATATACAGTGGGACATCTTTTATTTTATTTATTTATTTATTTATTTATTTATTTATTTATTTATGTATGTATGTATGTATGTATGTATGTATGTATGTATGTATGTATGTATGTATGTATTTCTTTTTTTTGGGGGGGGGGGGGGAATAACACAATTCTATATAGGCTAGCTCATTGAAAGGTGTCACTTGAATTCAATGAGTCAAGTTGAGGAGCTTCCTCTCTTAATAATCACATATAAAAATAGACTACAATAATATTAATTAAAATATTGTAGAATTATTGTGAAATTATTGTGGAATTATTATTGAAAAACATTTTGTAAAAGTAATTCCGTAGACTACTGTATATCGGCTAGACAGTACACGCAGGCAAATACAAACATTAGATATATACTATTGCAAGTCAAACTGGCGAACTAAAGCTTTTACAGTACCTGAGGAGCTTCCAAAATCACCTGAAACACCAACATCCATGCCACGATTGCTTTCACTTATGTCCCATTATCAAATCATATAAACCATAAGCAATAGAGCTGTGCAAAATGAGCATCTACAGTTGGACTGACACTGGACCAAATTACCAATGTGGTCTTAAGTAGCACAGGCTATAGTGGACAAGGATGGGTGGAGTTTACATTTTATCGAGAGAAGCAGGGCATAAACTCTTATTGATCGTTATTGATTTTTAGAAAATGGTTATGGGGATTCACTATCCATCTTTATTAGTCCGCCTATTGCTGACGAGGGATTTGCCACTGTCGCAGAACAAAAAATAGTATTCTTGCATTTGTGACTTTTCGTGACTCTTTCATGCTAAGCTTTTTAGTAAAAACGCTGACAATTACAAACCGACGGCAGCCTAATATCAGAAAAATAAATAGAGATCAATCTGTTTCGTGCTATGTATGCAATAATGGAGATACACCAGTAGATTGACTCTTAAAACAATAGCCTATCAGTCATAGACATACCACCTGTTGTTTATGTCAAGAGCATTAAACCTAATTACAATTACAAAGTTTTGCCACAAGGTGGTAACAATGAACCACATAATGGAAACTAGTGCCTTTGGCAAGCACGGTGGTATATTCAAGATCCACATAGAAACAAAATCAAACACATAATATTAAACACATTATG
This sequence comes from Forbesichthys agassizii, assembly GCA_026546735.1. Lineage (NCBI taxonomy): Eukaryota > Metazoa > Chordata > Actinopteri > Percopsiformes > Amblyopsidae > Forbesichthys > Forbesichthys agassizii. The sequence goes on along the minus strand of JAODLL010019041.1, from coordinate 6,258 downwards.
TTTGCAAAAAATAGTATTATGTTCCAGATTATATATATATATATATAAACGTTTTAATATATATTTGCAGTATAGTGTATATAATCATCTAATTATTGTTTCAGGTTGGATAGTGACAACTATAACAGTAACTGTCTTTCTTGAACGTCACCTAATAACGTCAGCCAGCCAGCAGGTTAGGTAATGTCAAAAACATCTCTGTGGTAAGCTGATTGCCACAGACGGCTGACTACTGTCAAACTAATCTACTTTCCCAAATGTCGAGGCGGTTAAACAAGAGCTGTGGGGAGCAATAAGCTTTTAGATTGCTTATTGTATATCTTCGACTGGGCTTGTATTTGTACTGTATCTTCTGTAGTTGTTAGCTAGACAGCTAACGTTGCCGTAACGTTTAGCTAACATCGCCGTGGCGATACCATAGTGTAGCTATCGACTTAAACGTTATGCCTGACCAGCGAATAGCATCTGTCAGAACCGGAGAACTAGAAGCCACTGCTTCTACTGCCTTATCTAACCATAAACCACCAAACCCGCTATCTATTTAGCTAGCTAACATTATTCATATTGAGACTTTGATAACTTTTCTACATTGCTTTTTACTTGAATACACCCAAGTATGGGGATGTGCTTGCCTTGCCTGGGCGGAGCACCAGACGTGGCTGTGACTCCAGATCCAGTAGGTTTACGTTGCTTTTCATCCAACTTGTTAACCAATTTATATTTTCAAAATGTTATATTATGTGTCCCGCAACAGATTTGATGAGTGCAACTTTGCTATTCATCATTGTCATCAGTTCGAATGTACTGTAGGCTATTCCAGCCTCTCTGTGCTCTTGAATGCACGACTAGGCTATACTATACCGTACCGTAGTACTTTGCACGTTTTACAGTTTAGTTTTCTTTGCAGGAAACCAGGAGACAACACCTGGCAGAGGCAGCCGAGAAGAGACAAAAAGAGGTAAGTAATTGCTTTCATTAGTTTAAATGCACATCGTTTATCATGCTGTAGTAGGTGAGTATTAGGCGATTGTGGGAACTGAAGCCCTATAAGGACTTTTGGTTGATGCTTTGATATTGTACTGATGACCAATATCCATGTATGGCTTTCTTATGAACCTAGGTTCATAATATACAATAGATGGCCTTCAAAGTGTCCTGGTCTTTTTTATTTGTATTTTTTATGATACAGAAATGCTTAGTGAAAACTAAGAGACATACAAAAGTTGTATCAAAGTAAGTATGGTGTACCAAATATATCATTCCTGTTTTGGCTATGGAGGGTTTTTTGCTTGGCATGTACAGTACATTATCTACTGTAAGCATCACATGTTTTCTCTATTCTCACCATCACCCTTAGGGCATGCCAGGCATGTCAACCATTCTTACACACATAATGATGAGGTCTGGTCAAGATACAAATTCTTGCTTCCACTGCACAAGAAAGCAAATACTATGTGTATTGGCAAGACTGCACAATATTAGAAAAGGCTACATCATCTTAATTGCCTTTTTTGGCTGCTCTGTCCACTGTATGAGTGAATATAATCCTGTCCTACTATAAATCCCTTAAATCACTGACTAAGCCTTTATGTTGTGGTAATGTTCTTCACAGGAAGCCAGGCGACAACGGAATTTAACTGTCTCACCTGTCATCTCTCTTCTCCTCAGGCAACACATAGGGGTATTAAAAACCCAGAGGCAGTGGAGAGGAAAAGGAAAAAACAAGAGGAGATTGAAAAGCAGGAAATGACCACCTCTGTTTCAGGTGGTGGCGGTTTGAAGGTTCGTCTTAATGCTGATTGCCTGCTGTGTGATATCATACACAGGATCATTACTCAATTTTAGAATGAATTGAATTAGAATGTCATGTTATTATATTGTGTATGGTGGTTGTAGACATTATTTGACAGAACATTTGTAGAGATATTGGAGAAGAGATTGTTATATATTAATTTAACTGTGAATGTTGATATGAAATAATTTGAACACATTTCAAATAATTGTCTTCTCCATTTTTTTTTTCTTTCATTTAGTGGCAGGTAGGCTAAAGAGCTCAAGAAGCCATGACACATTATGTAATGAAGTGCAAATCCACCCAAAGTATTGTTGGATGCCAAGCTGAAAGACCTACTAATATTTTATTTATTATTCAGTTCAATGTTTTGCCTTTCTATCTGCACTTGCTTACAGTAGAAGTCATGTTTCATACTAAAGAGTTGCAAGTAATAACAAACTCCTTGAGGTTTTCTGATGCCATTTTCAACAAGCCATTATTTACTTTTGGACCAGTCAGGGGGCATGTTATACAGTAGATACAAGAATTCCGAATGTTCTTTACGAATTAAACTAAAGCTGCTATTCATGCAGAGGTGATACTAAAGACCTTAATGGATTTGGTACAGGTTTAGGAAATTGGTGGAAATTTTTTCAGCAAACTTTTTCTTATACATTTTATTGCATGTTCCACTATTTGTTTCCCCAAATGACAATGGCATGTGTGTGTGCACTGATTCTATTTTTGGGTGGTGTGTACAATGTGCACTCAACCCAAATTATGCACCTATTTGTATTTTGTGCAATTCAAGCTATTTTTGTTGATGTGTTGATTAACATACAGTAGTATGGTAGTTATTAGTTGAGATGCATTTATTATGCACAGGAATTGCCCTGTTGTTGACTGATAATTGAGAATGTGCTGTTTGAATGGAAATACTGTAACTAAAACAGAATGAAGCTGTGGAATCTAGAGGATGTGCCTAAACATTTATCTTAGGAACTTCAGTTTTATAAATGCATATGGTGCTCATGCTATTTTGTGGTAAGCTTAAAAGGCATTTTGCCAATGTTTCTGCATTAAATTACATTTCCATTATAATTGCCTCAATAAATACCTGGTTTCCACTAAGTCAATGCACAATATTGCAGTTATTTGTTTGTATCGTGTTTCATTAATTCAGGAAATAATATTTGCAAAAGAGCTAGCTAGAATTAGCACATTTGTGAAGCACCACAAAAATGGAAGATCCAGGCATTCCAGGTAAACAAACCATTTTATTGAATTTACTGTTGAAGTTCAAAATCACCAGTGGAATTATGGTGAAAAACTAATGTTCTCTGGACTTCTTTGGTTTATTAATTAATTAAATGAATTTAAGTATTAAAGTAGGCTATGTATAAATATAAAGTGTTGAAATATACACGTTAACAACCATGTTGATCTTCGTTAAAAATAGTTTCAATGGGTTCCATAATCGATACTGTATTGTCTAGATAAGTAAACTATACGGCAGGCACAAATCGGAAGGACATTTGTGAACACTTGTGGGATCAGCTTGGGCGTGCTGTTCGTGCCAGAGTGACCAACACAACCACGTTGGCTGACTTGTGACAAATGCTGGTTGAACAATGGGATGCCATTCCACAGCACGGTGTGACCATCAGGAGAGGGTGCCAGGCTGTGAATGGTTCTTCCACACCTACTGACTAACCTTTTTGCTAAATTAATAAATTGTTACATTGCAAATATGTCTGGTTTCTTCAGACTTCAATCATTCAATCCATCAAACGAGTCAACAGAAAAGAAAAGCTGTTTGACATTGTCAGAGAAGATTTAGGAAATATTGAATGGGTGTAACCCACATACTCGGCATACATACATAGCAGAGGCTCATCCCACAAATGCATGTTCTTTACAAATGTGGCACCATTCAACAGGTAAATACTCGCTTTCCAATGGTATAAGAATTATTGCTAGGAAGCATTGTTATAACAAAGAAATCAACAAAACACAAATGTCCTTACTATTTGTGGTATAAAATGTGGTTAGAACATAACTGACTATTGCCTCTAGAGGTCAGGAATGTATAACAAAGGAGTTGGTGAAAATAAAGTCGATTTTGACTGTTCTTACAGATGTACACTATTATTTGATTGATAAATCGACCCAATACTACATTTCTAATGTCATGTTTGCATAATATGCACTCGTGGCACAATACGTACAATTCACACATTTTACCATACCAGGTTTCTTTGAAAGTTTGGAAAGCCTGGTTTTACTTTCAGCAACCTAAACCCATTATGTTATTTTACTTTATTTGGCTGGGTTTAAAAACAAACAAAACAAACAAAGCTCAAGTAGACTATTGTGTGAATAGGGTAATGGAACATTCTAAAGAAAATGCCTGCTTACATAAAAAAGTTAATATGGTTAATTTAAGCTGTTTGCTTTACAGTTTATTACGTAAAACAAAACAGTATAAGCAAGGCCACAATCATGAATCATTGAAAATGCAGGCTGAAGCATCACTATGATGCAAGTATGCTTTCCATGGACGCCATTGGTCGTGTACCCATATTATACAGCCACTGATAACCCACAGCTCACACCATTGATACTTATGTTTTTACTTTTTGCTGTCGGCTGCCACAACTAGGTAGCTGTCAGGTGAGAGGTCTTTATATTGTGAGATTTGATGCAAACAGGGGATGTCTTGCCCTCAACTCTGGATATCTGTAGCATGCGGCAGGGGTCATGCTTCATCAGGTAACTCTCAAAGGTCTCCCAGCCTCCACCAACACGAACCATCACGTGTTTGTTGTTAAGCATCTGCAACAGGGTAGAACATCATTAAGGGAAGAGGATTATTGCGTCCGTTTGGATGGTAGCACTTCAGACAAATGCTTGTATTGGATGTTGAGTGTGCCTGCAGAGATAATGCCATTTTCTTGATTGAGGCTTAGATCTAGATGAATGATCTGCTGAGGGCTGCTTTGATGTCATAGCTTGTTGCGGAGCCCTCTGATTGGTTAGTTTATATACAAAGCATATCAGAGGAGCTATAGCTTGCTCCTATATGTTATGAGCCTATAACCAGCATGACACTGACATATATCACTTGGATGGCTGGAAACATGAGGAGCATTGCCTTGTAAGTAAAATTCACTTAATATAATATATTATTTCTTAAACTAAGTGCACATTCACTTAAATTAAGTCAATAGATAAGCCATGTATATTAGAAACAAATCTAACAACAAGATCATCACACTAAGTTAGATATCATTTTTGCAGTGTACAGGCAGCCACATTTGCTTGTTTTAAGCATAAGCAAGCTCATAATTAATAAATGTGCACCTATATTTGATAGGGCATTTTTTAGTGTTGTATATTACTTATGTAAATACATTTGTTTCTAAAATTACAGTAATCTACATAGTGTTCATTTGATATACAGTGATGCCAAAAATGTAGATATGTGATTAAGCATTAATTTGTATGCAACGAGTTACATTTCTATACCACATTATAAAGTAAATTGTCCGCATGCTTTACAAGTTACATAATATTCTCTATTATGCAACTTCTCAAGGTTGGCTACCATGGTAACATCTTGCTCACCAATAAATAAATAATTTATGAAAAATAAATGCCTGTTTAATTCTCCACACAACTCATGCACTTGCAATCCTCAATGGTTCTGTATAAACAAAATGGCTGCCTCATAATTGAGACCAATCATATCCCACACCCAATCCCCCCAGTCTTATTAATTAATGTTCTCCTAACAAAGCAAGCCTTTAATGAAACTCGCTAACTGATATACAGTATTAACACGCTATAATCATAAAATATCTCGTAATTATATAGAACATTGAAAGGTAACAGAACAGTCAGTCTTACAGTAGAAACCATACTGAAGTTTGCCGTATCAAGGGGCTCCACTATAACACCTCCACTGAGATTGTCACCTCAGCCTGTCTATAGAAGGCTTTTCTTCCCTCCAGCAGCATAGCATAAAACATTTATAAGCCTCTTAATAGAATCAATCTAGGGTGCATTGGCAGGGCAGGGCTTCCAATCACCGGCACAGGGGCCTCCAGGCACTGTGACTGTGGACGTAATGAGCCTGTGTGGTGGAGAGGGCTTTCAATCATGATGCCATAGGACAAGGGCTTGTGAGACCCCCTATCCCCACCCCGCAAAATCCCAAGGAAGGATGAATGCCTCAGGGTTGAGCTGGACCAGCATTTCCAAACAGTGCATGATACCCAGGCCCCTTGTCACACATATACAACTATCCCATTTATTCCTGGGAACTGAGAAGGTCAGCCGCTTATGCAGACAAAGGAGCAATTTTGTGTGTGCCCCAACGTGTCAGCCAGTGCCAAGGTTGCACACATGCAGTAGCCCCCACCCCCCCCCCTCCCCAAACATATGGAAACCCTCTCCAGGTCATCGGCACCAGAAAGCTTCCA
>JAODLL010019022.1:11177-26587 GCA_026546735.1 Forbesichthys agassizii | reverse complement strand
GTTTGCTCTAATACACCTGTGCTCCTTATATAGTTATGTGGTTTGCTCTAATACACCTGTGCTCCTTATATAGTTATATGGTTTGCTCTAATACACCTGTGCTCCTTATATAGTTATATGGTTTGCTCTAATACACCTGTGCTCCTTATATAGTTATGTGGTTTGCTCTAATTCACCTGTAGTGACATTTAGGTCAGAGCTACTTGTCTTTGGAACGTAATACATTGAGATGCACCTTCCATGTTGTAGCACATATAGCATATACAGCTGTACAATAGGCAGTAGCAAAGTTATACTTTAGCAAGGATTACTGAGACAGATCATTGGAGCTAATGGGCTTAGACATCTAATTTACCATCAACCATATATTTGCACGGTTTTATTTTTTCCCCCTTGTTCTCTTCCCCACAAGAGAAATTTGTCTTTTGGGCTTCATTGTAAATAACAATTTGTTCTTAATTGTTTTCCACAAACTCTTACTTAAAACATTTCTTAAAAAATGTTCTCTTGACCATTGTACTGTAAAATGATAATACTTTATTTGTATGTTGGACCAAATGACACAGGGCACAGTGGTACTGTAGTAAACATAAAAGTGCTAGGTCTATTCTTCTTTATGCACAAAGAGGCCTACATTATGGCAGTTCCATATCTGAACGAGCGCACTGAACCTCCTCCAGATATGTCAACATGTGTGAATTTGTTTCACTTTTCAAACTTGGGTGTAGGCGTGTTGTATCTTAAGCTAACAGCGTCACTCTATCTATTCTGGCATAACGGTTAGGCTACTTCGCTTGATGATACATGACGCCTATTTGTTTTGCTGTAGGGTGTTGTGCGTGTGCTAAAGCTATTAGACGGCTGCCCACATTTGCACAGGGACCCACCCATTAACACACACATATGAACACACATGATGAAAGGTTTTGGGGAGCGGAAGGGGCACAGTAATGGCCACCGTGATCATCAGCGCAGGGCCCAATTGTGGCGAGTGATACAGAACAGCTCGACTGCAAGCGGAATGCGGGAGAAAAAAAAAATCCAACTCTATCTATTTTGAACAAAATATTAATGATCTTTCATTTGGGTTTCATCACGGATACAGCCGTGGGGGGAAATTGCATTCTCTGTGGCGGGGCGTCTGGTTAGACGTGAGACTGGATAATAGCCAATAGGTGTTTTGAAGAACGAATGAGAGAAAAGGAAGAGAACCCGAATTGACAAATTCCCATGATGGGGGGTAAGCCAGGAGAAGAACAGAAGTGGTGGGGGGGGGTGATGGAGGAAGGGGGGGTGGTGAAATCCTTAAGAGTAGCCTTCACAAGTGCCTTGGTTAGCCGGAGGTGCAGTTTCCTTACCGCTGGATTCCTCTTTGGCCTCCTCGGCCTCCTTGTCCCCTGTGCAGTCACTGTAGGGGAGCGAGAGCAGAGGGAAGGTGACAAAGGTCAAACGAGCTCAGGCGTTTAGCGGGGCTTGCTCATTTGATACGAGCGTGGCAAGGTGTCAACAGCCATAAGAGCGGCAAGAAAAGAAACTCGACGCACGACACCTCCGTAGACATTTTTATTTATTTTCCCACATCAATGTCTTCCTATACATTTTCTGTAAACGTAGCCTACATTCCTGCTTTGTCTTTTTAACCAGCCCAGCCGCACTGCCTGAACAATTATGTTCAAGCACCCGCCAAGTAAATTGTAAGAATGTAAAAGTCGACTGCACATTTCAATGGTTGTGAAAGTATTTGCTATGTGATGTGCCAGGAGGTGAATGGTCGTAAATCACACTGACAGCCTATGGCTACATACATCAAGTCTCTACTGGTCGCTTTCTAATTGGAAACAGGGAGTCTACAGTAACTTTCATTCATGTTTTGTTTGGGTTTTGTTTATTACCTTGTTCAACAGCAAGGTTGTTACCGTGTATGGGAGCGAATGAGAGCTGGGTTCCTACCATTCTAGAGGCACGTTTCAGGCAGACGGCGTTAGCATCATGCTATGCTTGCAAGGCTAATCTAATGCGGATCTACACATTAGATCAGTGGTCTCCGTGTTGGAGACCCAAGCTACTAGTAGATCATACCAGCCAAATCAGTAGCTCTCTGGAGGTCTTCAACGCATTTTTGGCTGAGGACCCCTCGGCTGAAAGAAACACGTGTGCAGTGCTGGCTAGCTAGCTTATGCGTGCGGTGCTAGCAAGCTTATGTGTGCGGTGCTAGCAAGCTTATGTGTGCGGTGCTGGCAAGATAGCTAGCTAGCTTGTGCGTGCGGTGACTGACCTGTCTATAGGGGAGAAGGACAGGCGTTCCTCACACACCTCCCCCTCCAGACCCAGACTGCTCCAACTACTGCTGTTGCCATTGCTGCTGAGAGAACAAGGATGTCAGCGCTTCCCCAACAAACCCGCCTACTCACACACACACAATGATGATGCACGTTAAATCAGAATCGGCGCTCCTGAAAAAGGTTGTTCTAGGCCGTGTAGAAACTTTGTGAAGATTTGTTGTGACTACTGCGGGTATTTATGTAATTATCTCACAGCAGGTAACTGTCATAACAGGAAAATAATCTTCTCAAATGATGCGATCTTCCCATCACTGAATTGTTTTTTGCCTCTAGCGTCGATAAAAGGCGTTATGCTGCCAATGCCTGATGTATGAGATCATTACATTCTTGGGTATTCTTAATCTCCATATATTACCGGGTAGGCAACAGTAGCAAAATAGTACACACTATAATTAGCCAATGATTAGCCTGCTGGTTGCAACTTGCCCTCGCAACAATACAACAGGTAGGCAGATATCTAAAAATAATTTAATTAATCTGCTTAACCATCGTCAAATCTCTCTTCTATCTGGGGCTGGCTTGAATGACACACACTGACAGCTTGTTCATAAGTTCACCAGCGCTCTCCGCGCCTAAATACAGTCTCAAAGGCACAATTTGACTTCTGTTACTTCATTCGACGGGTAGGACATATTTGGCTCTGCAAGCAGAGTGACACACCTTTAGAAAATATTATGATACCTTCAATTGGTTCTGGCGGCCAAAATAGCTAGTGGCTTACGCATTCTGTTGTTCCATTACCTTCAAGGGAAAGACTCACAAATGTTGACTGTCTGCGCTGCTATAGAGATATAGATTGGCTAAAACCAACCTCACAATGCCTCCCCTTCGTTCTCACAGGTACTGTAACACACTCGAGAACAGGAAAGATATCCATGAGTTACAGCGACTAGTATGGGTCCAAGCACAAGACAAGGTCATTGCCTGGTTGGAAAACAAAAGTTTGCTCGTACTTAAAATACCCATTAACGCAAGAGAAATTTTTTATTTTTAGCGACATTAATTGACATGTGAGCTTTCTCTGGTGTCTCCGCCCCTTTGACACACTGAACGCACTAAGTACAAGCTTGGAGGAGAGACGATCAAATTGAATGAATAAATAAATATGATAAAAACTATATTGTCTAATTTTATATCTCTCTTGAATAAACATTCCGGTATATCGCCCAGCCCCAAGTAGCAGCGTCAGCGTCGCCATGGCAGCGGTATACCGTACCTGTCACTGAGGTGCAGGAAGCTGCTGTTGTCGTCCGGATGGTCGTCCTCGAAGCTCAGGTTGGACCAGCTGCCTAGACTGTCCTCACCCACGCTCAGGCTCAGCTGGCGAGACACGGTCGTCTCAGACGTCTCCCTCCTGGGGGAGCTGTGGAGCGAGGGACAGGAAGGAGACCCATATTCATTGCTACAGGTACAGAATCCATCCATAGGTAAGAGGATCTCTTACCTATGGTACAGTATTTTATTATAATGATATACCGTGTGTGTGTGTGTGTGTATGTGTATATATATATAAAACCAAATATATTACTACAGGTTAAGAGATCCAAACATATTGCTATCGTTCGTGCTTCAGGTAAGCACATTTCGATAATGTTGATTATGTCCACTGGCCATCGCGCTACATAACAGACTTGATTCTTTAAATAGCATTTCATCACCCCTTACCCCTATACACAATATAAAATCTAACCATGAAGTTGGACTTGTACCATATAAGTTAATATATTTTATAGACCGTGAGAAGCATTGTTTATAGCATTTGTATTTTACATGTGTGTAAATAAATAAAAGTGTAATTTACTTAATTTGTGTTTATTTATATATGTTAAGTGCTGTTATCTAACTTTACAAGACATTTAATTTCCGATACATTTAATGTATCATGGGTCAACTATTATACCATTTAAACTTGGAACTTGAGATGGAAACTTTTTCAGCTGCACAACTAACACAGTATGTGTTCATTGTAAACAAAATCTATTGTTCATGTCATCTTTTTTGTGTGGGACAGCAGCTGGCTAATGGACAGAAGAAGCTGAGACTGTGTGATGTAGTGCTGATGGACAGAAGAGGCTGAGACTATGTGATGTAGTGCTGATAGACAGGCTGAGACTATGTGATGTAGTGCTGGTGGACAGAAGAGGCTGAGACTATGTGATGTAGTGTTGGTGGACAGGCTGAGACTATGTGATGTAGTGCTGATGGACAGAAGAGGCTGAGACTATGTGATGTAGTGCTGATGGTCAGAAGAGGCTGAGACTATGTGATGTAGTGCTGGTGGACAGGCTGAGACTAACCTTAGGCTGGCAGCCTGGCAGACGTTGAACAAGGCCGAGGTCATGATCTCCGCCGTTAGGCTCTCTGCGTAGCTCGCCCCGTCCTGGCCGATGCCGCTGTCAGCGTTGAGGCTGGTGTTGCTCAGCTCGCGCTTGGCCGTCTCCATGGCGGTGGAGACCATCTCCTCGGCGAAGGCAGCCCTGCGGTCCAGGACGATGTGGATTTTGGGAATCTCCATCCCACCGGGTCGCTCGGAACCGGACCCGGGCTTGGCCTCCTGCCCCTTCCTCCTCTGGTGGTGCTGCACACTGGGCCTAGTGCAGTAGAGGCACTCCCTTGCTTCACAGTGGCGGCAGGTCCTCCCGCCCAGGCCTGAGCCGAGCGCGGAGGACCCATCGGACAGCCTCTCGGCATGGGTGTGCCGTCTCTCCTGGCCCTGGGCCCTGTGGTGCTCCCTGGCTGGATGTCCAGCGGAGGCCAGGCCCATCTCCAAAGTGTCGTCCACTATTTTCCTGGCGTAGTGCTCAATGACCTGCATCACCCCGCCGCTGTAGCCTCCATCATGCAGGCTACCAGTGCTGTGGTAATGCCTGCGCCTGCTCTCGTCGGGCAAAAGGGGGCAGGAGACCGAGCTGCGCATTAGATTCTCCGACATCAAGTCTTCCAGTTTGGATTTCTTATAAAGGCAGGAGTCCGTAAGAGACTTGGGCAGACGCACAGAGGACAGCCGCAGCTTCCGCGCCACGTCGCGTGTGACGTTGTAAGCCAGGGACTCGGCGAAGCTCACGAGAGCCACGTAGTCCCTGTTGATCTGCTCCTCGGAGATCCCGCAGGCACACCGGGGCTCCTCCTCCGTCCCCACCCTGTCGCAGGGCAACGCTGCCTCCTCGTCCTTCCATGCGTCCAGCAGGGACTTGGAGGAGCGCAGGCGGCCGGCGGCGGGCCTCTGCTTCGCCTTGCGGGCGGTGTGGGCCAGGCCCAGCTTGATGGAGCGGTAGGCCAGGCGGCTGGCGTACTGGTCGAGGACCAGCTCCCTGCCGCCCCCCTCCTTCTTCAGAACCCGGATAAGGTAGCCGGCGTACTCGTCCGTCACGCTCTCACAGCTGGGGTACTCTCCCGAAGACAGGCCGGAGCTCGAGCCAGAGACAGAGGCATGGGGGCGGAGACCGGAGGCCAGCAAGTCACCAGACCAACACCCTGCAAACCTGCCCAGCCTCCGGTCCAGACTCTTGTCAGGGTCTGGGCCGACGCCCTGGAAGGGGTCGTGAGGCCTCTCCAGGCTACACCTCCTCCTCTTCCTCCTTCTCCTATGGAGAGCCCCGGGGCAGGAGCACTGCTGCCCCACCATCCTCGTCACATCCCTGACGACGCCGCCCGCCACCTCTCCGGCGTAAACCCACAGGGAGTTCAGGGTCTTCTCCGAGAACTGCGCCGCCACGCTGTCCCTCCTCCCTGCGGCCCTCTCCTCCTCCGGCCCTCCCAGGGTGTCCATCTCCGTTGCCATGGAGACGATGTGGCACGCAAGCCGCTCGGCGTAACAGAAGGCTTCCTTGTTCGACATTCTGCGAGCGGACGCCGGGTTTGTCTCGGTCTGGCGGTCCGCGGCCTCCGGGCCCCTGCGAGCATCTCGCTCTTCTTCCTCCACCTCCTCCTCCTCTTCGTCTTCTTCTTCTTTGTTGCCCTCTGCTTCCTCAGACAGAGACCTCATCAGTTTCAGCATGAAGTCGGCCTTCTCAGCGTCAGGCGTGGACTCCTCGGGCCCCGGGCCTGGCTCGGGCTGGTAGTAAGGCGTCGGAGGTGGGGTGGCAGGGGAGAACTCCTTCGCCAGCTTGCCCTTCAGCTTCTTGGAGAACCGTCTGATCTGTCTCTCTTGGGAGACTTCGCTAGGCTGCTGGGGGGTGGAGGGCGGAGTCCCGGGAGTGCCGCCGGACTTAGGGCCGGAGCCTTGAGCAGAGACGACCTCCTCACGGTCAGACGTCTTCCCACGGCCGTCCGGCACAGCCAGCGTGGTCATCGCGGCGGCATGTGCTCCTGTTCGGGCAACAGACTCACGGCTGCCTCTCTCAGAGCCCTGCGGACGGTCGCGCTCCGCAACAAGACCCTGCGAGTCTTTACCGTTGAATCCGAAACTCTCCCCGGCACCTCCCTGTTTCGAAGGGGAGTCTGGGGCCTCGTCGCTGGCCGAACCTGGCTGAGAGGAAGAGCCTCGGCGGCTCCCAACGGTCTTCGTGAGCAAGTCGGCACAATTGCCCAAACCCTTTCTCATCTTATTGGCAGTTATTAGCTCACATGCCTCGCTCACTATCATGTCCACCATGTTGCCGGAGAAAGTGTGGAAGGGGAATTTTGGGCCGCCTTCGGAGGGCTCCTCCGCAGAGGCCTGGGTGCGGTGGGCTCCATTAGCGTAGCGGTCGTTCTGCGTCTGGGCCACGGCCGTTTCCTCCGAAGGCTGAACGCCGGTGAGGGCCCGCCCTGCCTGGGGAACGGGAACGCAGCTGGCCATACCAGACACCGTGAACAGGGCCTTCTTCATTGTGCAGCCGTCCGCCACATCGTCGCCAGAGGCACCGGGGGCTACGGAAGCTGCAGCAGCATGGGACACCTGCTGGCCGACAAGGGTACTGCTGGTGTGAGTGCTAGTGTCCTCTGCGCCGACGTAGCAGATGTTGTCCAGGGATACGCTGATAGCGGCCTTGCTGGTGAAGGTGACGTCGGCCTGAGAGAGCTCTATAAATGCCTCTTGGAGAACCGACTCTGACAAGTCGGAGGCATAGGAGGTCACCGATGCTCCCTCGCCCTCTTCTTCTTCATCTTCGTCCAGCCCCCGGCCAAAAGACCAGTCGCTAGGAGTAAGAGGCGTTGAGGGGTGGGAGAACTGGCACACCTCCATCATGCCCTCAAACACCAGCTCCTCCGCCAGGTCGGCGGCGAAGCGCGTTACGGTGCCGTGGAAGATCTGCTTTTTGACCGCCAGGAAATCCTTGAGCGCCCCGGACACAGCCTCACCGACCAGGAAGCCGGCCAGGCCGTTGACGGCGCGCCCCTTAAGCACGCAGGCGCGCCGCATGCCGATCTCGTGGAAGGCCATCTGGAACACAGAGGAGGTGAGACGGGCGGCCAGGTGACAAAGCGTGGTGGTGCAGGAGGACACGCCCTTTTGAAGGTCCCGCAGGGCACTGCCCAGGCTCATCTCCACCAGGTCCGAGGCGAACCTCTGAATGCCGTCCTTCAGAGACTGGGACGTCCGCTGGACTTTGGACGCGGTCACTGCTTCCTGGATCTCCGAGAGCTTCAGGATGTGGCCCGAGGTGTTCTGGAACTCCTTATGGCAGACGCAGCTCAGGTTTTTGTTGTCGCTGATGTCGACCGCAGACTGGTAGCCGCACACGGACCCCAGGATCTCCTTGGAGAGGCTGCTGGCAAAGTCCGAGTAGGTCTTATACAGGGAGCAAAGGTCTTGGGGTTTACGCAGCTCCGGGCTGTCCTGTCCGTCCGCCTTCCAAAAGTACTCTAGCGGTTCGCCAGACTCCCCCAGAGGACTGAAAGCGGAAGCGCTTACAGGGCTGAAGAGCGGACCTCCGTTTTCCTCGCAGGACGTTCTCACCGGTCGAGGGGAGTCGGGCCCCTCGGACTGGGGGGAGTAGGGGGAACCCGGCTTAAGCGGAGTTGGTTTTTTCACATTGGCAGGCAGAGTGGGCTGGTCAAAGCGATGGGGGTTCATGCCCCTGGTGGAGCAGCCACGGGAGACATACTTCCACGGTCCTATTCCTGAAGTCACAGAGGCGCCGGCGGGGTCCAGAGGCAGGGTCAGTGCGCAGCCCTCAGAGCTCGGCTCCTCCAGGTCATCGAACTGGTCAAAGCTGTCGAAGAACTCGCTGACCTCTGAGTCTGAGTCTTCCACGCGATCTATGGGTCCCCCGGGAACCTGAGGAATGTCTAGTGTGGCCAGCAGGCTCTTCTGGTAGCCCACCTCATCAAGGAATATGATTGGGCTAGGGCTGGAGCAGTCGGACTCCTCCGAGTCGCTAACGCGAGCCGAGGCGGCTGGCATGCGGGCTCCGCCGGGGCTGCGGTGAGTCCACTGGGAGTCAGCGCCCGACGAGGTCTGCACTGTGACGGACACCTCGGGGCCGGACCTGCGTCTGGCTGAGGGCGCTTTGGTGGAGGAGCTTATGATGACGCGGGAGCCCGACAAGTCCTTCTGCCTCCTGTGGGCCGGAACCGTCTGGGACGCTACGTCACGCTTATTGCCAAGGTGACAAGGAGCAGCTGCTGCTGTGAAAAGAAACATGGATGGAGAGAGAATGGGTAAGAAATTAATAAGAGGTTATATCGAAAGCCACAAACACACGCCAACCGTTCTACGACCTTTGACCTACAAGGAGCGCCACCAACTGCCGCCGCCTCCGCCGCCTCCTCCTCCTCCTCCTCCAGGTGCTCCAGCGCCGTGACGAAGTCGTCCTCGATGGACGATACCGACCGGTTGGTGTCGTCCTCGTCCGCCTGGCCGGCCTCCGCCGATCCCCGCTGGAGCGCCTGCAGCTCCAGCGCGTAGCAGACCCCGGCGGCAAACCGCCCCAGCAGGCTTGCCAGGGAGGTCGCCACGGCTGCCTGAGGGCCGGGAGCTGAACCGGGGGCCGGGCCGTGCCGCACCACACACACGGCCTTCAACCAGCTCTGTAGTGGGGGGGGGTTGGGGGTCAGAGGATGCATAGGGAGGAGGATTTAAAAGGAACTGTGAGGTTTTCCTGAAACTAGATGTCGCACCAGAATCTCAGACCAATCAACAATGGAAAATGCTTTGTGGGCCCCACACCCACACAAACACACACACACACTTCATTCATGAAACCTAATGAACATTTAAATTGAGCAAATGCATTTTCTATTATCTTAAATTTGTTCACGCTGAACCTCCACGCACTGTTTCTGTGTGTTCGAGGCTGTTTTAAGTTCAGAGCAACCCGGAAAAGTGAACATGTTCGGCAAACGCTTGCCGTGGTTTGTCAATTTGAACGCACCTATGGCCTCCATGTGCGTCATCCCCCCACCCCACCCCACCCCCACCTAGGGACAACTGCCAAACATAGCAAACTAGCAAAGCCCTAAAGTCCCTACAACCGGAAGTGCTAATTACTGTAACCTCACAGGAACTCACACTGGGGTATCTCGTCTTCCACGCTCCTCCGGGAGGGAAGGAGAGTATAATTTCCTTTTAAGCACAGACAGACAAAAGTGGTAGTTTCTTGAAGACTTCTTTATATATTCACCAAACCTACCAGTAGCAAGAAAACCACTTATAGTGGAATTAGAGTGAAAAGTTGTTGGCTGCATGATACAAAAAAATGGTATAAGTCTTCTTGTGTAATCTTGTAAATGATGTGGTCAGCTTACAAGCGCACCATGTCTTGCTCTGGGTGTTCACTGCGTGCTTAGTTTCTGGCAATGCAGGGCAAATAATTACTCACGCGAGATCAGCGAGAACTAAGCGTTAACATACTAAAGTTGTATACAACTTAATAAATGCAACTTATATTAACTCCTTTATGGTCTGATTGTAGTCTTAAACTATTACATACATAAATAATATGCACAATATAATTGTAGCAGTTACAGAGAGGTTTGTGTTATGTCTGTACTGTGATACTGGTTGATATGTTGCATATGTATTATATAAACTGGGTACATGGGGGATGGGGGGTCTCGCTGTCTGCCAAACAAATTCACAACAAAAACCACATTGTGTCTGGACTCACTCAGAACACACAGAGCACAGAAAGGCAAATCAACTATTGCAGACTAGCAACAACAACCACCTCTCCACCTGTGTTTGTCAGACAGCACGTAAGAACGGAAGAAAGGTCTTACAAATATTTGGGTACAGGGAACTCTGAGGCCTCGGCCGTAGAGAAAAACAATTATGCTAACCGTTAACAACAGCACCATCCATCAATGTGTTTTCCCTTACACGTACATATTGCCTCTATTGCCCTTTGTCATCCTTAACCTTTTGTATTGTTAAAGCTATCATCAAAAACATGTTGATTGTATCTGATAACACCTAGGGAGGTGGTAAGTGATCAGTTCATAACCCAACAATTTATAAAGATTATAAATTGGATAGGATAATAAGACTATAGTCAGTGTGTCAGTCTTTGGGTTGACTGCAGCTGCTGGTCTCCATGGAGGATAATAAGTCCATGGCCTAATACAAGACCTTGGTAGGAGCATTTATGTGACAGCAATAGCCACCACGCTCTGTAAATAAGGCAGACTGTAGCTCAGGTGATGGAATGCGGGCGGCGTACCTGTGTCATTGAATCCTTGCGAACGATGAGCCGGCGGGAGGAGTCCCTGAGTAGCAGCACCTCATCGTTCCTGAGGCTATGGATGTGGAGAGGCCGGAGCAGCTCGCACAGCTCCCCAGGCAGAAGAGACAAAGCCTGTGGAATGAGACAGATGCCTTCAGCCTCTGGCTGCTCAGCCGGGCAAGTTCCAGGAACAGTTTGTTTGTATTACATAAGGGGCTTAGATCACAGATGGAAAATGACTCCATATGAGTAACGTGTGTTAGAGAGCTTAATCATTGCGTTTACATGGACTTGAGTGTCCCGGTTATGAGGCTTATCCCGTTTTTGATCATATTCGGGATATGGTGTTTACGTGACCACAGAGAAAACAGGTTACTCATCAAATAAAGATGCTTGGTCGCCGTACCGGTGTTGCGGTGGGAAAAAGACCTGAGGCAGGCCCGTTTGGAACAGGAATCCCAGATGGATTGTCCCGTTGCCAGTGTATCATTTCCACCGAACAAGCATAGTCTAATAGTCTGTAGTTGTTTGGTGAATATGCATGCAGGGTCTGAGTCTGTACAGCACCCTTGTATGCGTAAGAGGGAGTCTTGGTAATTCCTACACTGAGGTTAGTGGGCACAAGGAGATATAACCATCCTTTAAAGACATGTACTGATAACTAAACTGCTACTGGAATATGCACGTTCTCCAGCAAATTAGCATGGTGCTCTATACGCATGTTGCTGACGTTAAAATGATAAGGTTTTAATTTCTCTTATATTTCTTTCATCTTATTCCTTTAACCATTTTTATTAACACGTCATTTCAGTATCATGTTATGTATCTTTATTGTATTCCTTTACGCACCCGTTTTAAATTGTTCTTTTTATTAATTTTTTTAATCTAATTCCTTTAACCATTTTTATTAATGTTGTTTCTCTGTACTTCTGTATTTGTTTAAAGGGGAGCACAATTGTGCATGTATTACCCTCTCTGTAAAGCACTTTGAACTGCAGTTCTGAATTAAAAGTGATATATAAATAAAGAATTATTATTATTATTATAATATCCCCATATACATGATATACAGTATCCCGGTTACTAACTAGCGCTCTATTTACCCAGGCATAGTAATACAAAACCAAGTGATTATTTAAACTGCCATTTCTGTAGCTGCGATAGCATTTCTGCGATAGCATTACTGCGATAGCATTTCTGTAGCCATATTCTCCACTGTAATACTGATAATGATGAGGCCACTTATTATCGCATTCATTGGGAGACGAGAGTGGTAGAGAATAGTTAACATGTTCTCCAGTTTGGCCGGTGTCAGGCGACAAGCTGTCAAATGCAATACATGAGTTTATCTGTTTTGCTATCGCTCCAGCAGTGAGACACTTTCGTTGCCATCTTTGTTTGTTTCTGATACGTTCCTATGGTTACGTTCGCTGGCTGAAGCGGTGCCTGCGCAGATAGTTGGCAGGCGCCAGAAACCGGGATAAGATGTATACATGGAACAGTATCCCGGTTTCTGTCACAGTAACCCACCTAGCAAAACCGGGTTTCTTAAAACTGGAAACAGGGCTTATCCCAGTTTCTGAAATCGGGATATGGTGTTTACTTGTGCAAATACCAGAACGGGATACTTAAAACCCGATGGTATCAGTAGTACAAGATATACTAGAACACGTGGCTGAACAGCTGCGCTACAGTAACACATACCTGTAAAGTCACATCCTCCCCTTCACAGTGGCTAGGGAGACACACAAAATGGATCTGCAGGAGCACAAGTGATGTCAGCATTTAGTAGCCGTGACATTAGCCATTGCATTTTTCTCTGTAGAAATTAGGTAGTGACTAATACCACCTCATGTGTGGGCATGCGTGTGTGTGTGTGTGCATGCGAGTGCGTGTGTGTGTGTGTGGGTGTGCATGTGTGTTGGCGTGCGTGTGCGTGTGGGTGGGTGTGCATGTGTGTGGGCGTGCGTGTGTGTGTGTGTGTGCATGTGTGTGGGCGTGCGTGCGCGCATGTGTTTGCGTGTGAGTGTGCTTGCGTACGTGTGCGTGCGTGTTTGGGCGCACGTGTGAGTGTGTGCGTGCAAGTGAGCGTGTGCTTGCGTGTTTTGGCGCACGTGGGCCTGCGTGCGCGCGTGTGCTTGCGTGTGAGCGTGTGCTTGCGTACGTGTGCGTGTGTGTTTGGGCGCACGTGTGCTTGCGTGCGTGCGTGCGTGTCAGCGTGCACCAGACCTCGGTCAGACGGGTCCCGTCCCCGGGGGGCTGCAGCTCCAGGCCTAGGCTGCACAGCTCCTTCTTGCTCCTCAGGAGGCTCTTGGCACGGTGCGCCCCGCTGTCGCGCACCGTCTGCACCGACACACACAGCAGCACAGAAGGTGATATGGTCAGTCAGCACGCCTCTTACCATGCAGTGCGCTGGGCAACCTTTGGTATCCGTAACTAGGGATGGGCCCGGCACCTAAGTACTCGAGTACTCGTTTGTGACAGAATTGCTCGATCATACATTTCATGATCAGTGATGACATCGCACAAAAAATGTGTGAATAAATTAGATTAATCTCAATTTAATGAAATAGGCTACGTAACATAATGTTACATTTTACTGCAATAGTCTAGTAGGTAGTCCGGTTCCAAACAACTCAACATCGCCATAGTTTAGGACATGCAGCCTGACCAAACAGAAAGCAGATGTGTTCCTATCTGCCATTTTGTCTGTCAAAAGCCTGTCATGAAATCCAATAAACAGCTCAATTAAATTAGCGTAACTTCATTAATGCATCTCTGCTATCGACTTGACAGCATCTCTACTGTAGGAGCCATTTATGATTTTTTTTTTTTTTTCTGTTTCTGCTTTGGTGGCATTGTGGCTGCTTTTGGAATAGATTGCTTGTGTTTACTGAATAGCGGATCACAAGGGGTTAAGAAATACACCTCACCTGTACTAATTAGAGAGACAATGAGTTTTTGAGCTCATTAAAGGCGATTGTAGAAACAAACTCAGTGGCAAAGCAAGAATGCTTTAAAAAATGTTTTTTAAAGCATTAGTATATATATATACACACACACACATATACAGTATATATACACACATACATACACACAGAAATAAATATAATAAAATGATAACAATTTCAATAGTTAATAGTGAATGTACTGCATTTATATTGCACTTTTCTAACCTTCCAGCCACTCAAAGCGGTGTCCAGGACTGCTTCATATTCACGCACACATTCATACACCAAATGTTGAAAACAACATTACAACAACAACACAATCATGTACAGACGGACCTCTTTGCGAATGGAGCTTCTGGTCCGGTTCGGGAGCCCTCTGATGCGAACACAAGCATCCATGGCAAAAGCGGGCTCGGAACGGCTGATTGGCCAAGTCTCTTGCCTGTAAAGACAGATGGTGGCCCGTGTTACTGGGGCAAGCACAGGTAACATGGATACTAACGCATAAGTATCCATCACGAGTCATTATTACACTTGTTGTCAGAGAGGTAATTTAAGATATCATCATCCTCTTTAACAGTAATTCAAGAAGTCCAACAAAAACACCTTAGAGTTTCAAGTTATTTATGACAGATCATTGATTTATCTATTCTATATTGACTCTATAACTGAACTTCTGATGTCAGTTGTCAAACATATTTTCAAATTTTGTCATCAGAATTCTGATTAGTGAAACTTTACGCCGGTCACGCCAATCGATGTGTGTGTGCGTGCGTGCGTGTGTGTAAATGCTTGCCATAGTCTCCACACATTCCATTTCGCCACCTGCCCAGACCGACAAATTACAAGAAGCTGCCTCTCCCACACTCAGTAAATGAACAGTTGCCCTGTATGGACAATACATTGGACACAATAAGCTCATGTTTCAACCAACATGAGCAGGTTTCAACTTCCTACCCTTTGCATTTTGTCCATACCAACATGACAGATATGGTATCAAGGTTATACGGCTCGTACTACCGAAGAGTGACCAACCTACGGTCTTGGAGTTAAATCCTGTTAGAGCAACATAGAACAATGAGGTTCAACATGGCTGTGAGCCAGACATCTCTTGGAAGAAGGGGACGAACCATGCATTATTAAATGCATTTATTGGTGATTAGCGTTGTGCTACAGCTGGTGTTTGTTGGGCTAGCCTATTGAAACCAAATATTAGACATTTTAGCCTATTGAAACCAAATATTAGACATTTTAGCCTATTGAAACCAAATATTAAGCACGCTAGCTTATTGAAACCAAATATTAAGCATGCTAGCCTATTGAAACCAAATATTAAGCATGCTAGCCTATTGAAACCAAGTATTAAGCATGCTAGCCTATTGAAACCAAATATTAGGAACGCTAGCCCATTGAAACCAAATATTAGGAACGCTAGCCTATTGAAACCAAGTATTAAGCATGCTAGCCTATTGAAACCAAATATTAAGCATGCTAGCCTATTGAAACCAAGTATTAAGCATGCTAGCCTA
>JAODLL010019022.1:0-11077 GCA_026546735.1 Forbesichthys agassizii | reverse complement strand
TTGAAACCAAATATTAAGCATGCTAGCCTATTGAAACCAAGTATTAAGCATGCTAGCCTATTGAAACCAAATATTAGACATTTTAGCCTATTGAAACAAAATATTAAGCACGCTAGCTTATTGAAACTAAATATTAAGCATGCTAGCCTATTGAAACCAAGCATTAAGCATGCTAGCCTATTGAAACCAAATATTAAGCATGCTAGCCTATTGAAACCAAATATTAAGCATGCTAGCCTATTGAAACAAAGTATTAAGCACGCTAGTATATTGAAATCAAACATTCTTAAGACGCTTGGGAAAATAACATAAATCCTGTTATCAAAGCTAGGTCCGGACTCGTCCTGCTGGTAAAGCTAGGCTGATGTAGGCCTTGTACAGTCTAATGTTTTCTAAACCCTCAAGCCTGCATGGATGATCAAATAGCAGGAGAATGAGAAAGGGGTTGAATGCTCTGAACCAGAGCCGGGGAAACACAGCAAACATGACAGAGCAGCTGAAGGAGGAAAAATATTTACAGTGTACAAGTTGGAAAAGTTTCCCAAGAAATCCAAGCCTTTTCCCTTTGAGGTGTTGTCCAAAGCAACTGGTTGAGTCTAGACTTAGGCAGGCGGGCCTATTGATCAGTCTCTCTTACACTCTGAGACCATGGAGGGGGAGAAAAGAGCCCATGCCGCTGGCTTCCTCTGGCCATCCGAGACCTCCTGGGAACTTCTCGCGGATGCTTTGGTGGGCCCTTCAAGAACAACAAGGCAAGCCACTGCTACCTCACCACAGCTATGTGGTGCATCCCAGTTCACAGTCATAGGAAAAGCAGCATCAATGGAATGGAGGCCTATCGTGGTAAATATCAAGAAGACCGGGGAAAAATAACAACAATGCAGGCAAAACTTTGCTTTCTGTAGCCAAGGGAGTGACGGGGAGGGACGGGGAGGGACGAGGGGGGGTGGGGGTAGTTATTGTTTACCTCATTATTCACATGTGAGTAAGAAAACATTTCTAAGAAGACATCCTCTATAACTATGATGTTTGACTCACTCATTGACACAACACAAGCAGTAATATCATACCACAAGTGTATTATAATTGGCCACTAAAAGACTAACAAAATACAAAATGGCAAATCCATAAAAACGACAAAATAGTGGTTTAACTAAGCAGCCTAATAAGCCAATCGCTTTCTGTAGTCTTTGTAACATTTGTAATCAAGTAAAGTTAGGCCACAAATCAAAATGTCAACAGACGCAACCGTGTAGTATACTAGGTAGGGTCCGTTTGTTTATGCTTTTGAGCACAGCTGTTGGGTGGGTGGGAAGGTAAACAGAGACACCAAAAAGACATTCTAGAAAACAGTACTGGTCAGATCAAACACTGGCTACTAGTGATACATTGGCCCATCATAGGTTTGATGAGCTGGCCACTTTGGAAAGTACTGTAAGGCTAGTGATTAACATACTAAATTGACGATAACAGCTCGGATGAGGTGGGTTTGTGTATGTTTTCTTTACCACCCTGCCTGGCTAACAACAAAAAAAAAAAAAAAGAAAAAAAAGTCAAAGACGATCTTGATGTAGTCCTACTGTTTGCATAACGTAATTATACATCTTAAAAGTCACCTACGGTATAATTTCGCCAAAATCGCCTAACTGCAGTGTGTGAACTGCTAACATAACTGGGCTATCTGCAAGTATATAAATATACAGCGAAATAAAGGGCAGGTCTAAACGTCTATTATATTGGCATGTTTTACTTCAATTATTCAATACATTACGCAACTGATAAATGTAAACATTGTATATCTACGGTATGCTTTACAGGCCATAGCCTGGCCATAGCATACTCTGCATGTATCTGCTCATACCAATAATGTAGCCCTTACCAAAATAGCAGGGCTGCTAGCAAGCTAACCTATAAACATCATTTGTGTTCCTATAATGCAGCTGTACTTGATATAACGTATTCCAAATCACAAAGAAGTAAACATACTGTACGCTGTCTTGGTAGCTGACAAGCTGTCAATTACTCGTCAATAGCAGCAGCAACGACCAGGCCTTATGTTATGTTGTTGTGCAGATATTTTTCCTCGGCAGAACATTGTTTGTAGTCTGTAATAGGAATACTATATGCTAACTGAAATGCTAACATAAACGAAGTAATAAAGGCGCCCAAATGAATATCCGCCTATTCATGCTTTACAAACAGTCCAATTGCAGATAAAAACAAAGATGTCAGCGGCAGGGCATACATTTGGCAATACACCAGTCACCTCAACAGCTTTCAAGATGCTAACGTTATCAGAGGAAGATCACGCTATTCAAATATAAAATAAACATAAATTCCACACTATCTTTACGCAACCAAAATGGCTCAACATAATTTTTATTAAATATGTGTCCCTCACCGTTCACTGTCGACACTGTCTGGCAGAGCTTGTATAGCCACTGTGTTAATGTGCAACTCATAAATGATTCGTTCAACTGGAACTGTTACAAAATGGCATTGGCGTCAGTGTAGATTCACAACCAGCTATATGCAGCAGCTTAAAGCCATAGGTAGAATTTGAGAGTTGCAGTGAGAGCTAGCTAAAAAATAAGGACAGATAGCAAGATTTTGTAACTCAACCAAGACAAATATCAATAAAGGTCCAGCTGCAACCTAAAATACTACAGAACACAACACACACTCTTTACTACAGAACACACCCCTTGAGATTCCCGACTTGTGCTAACAACTGGAAGTAGACTACAACATGGTCACCCTTAAACTTCACCTAAATAATCATTGTTAACCAGAAGTTATTTTGACACAAGTGTTATATGGCTGGCTAGACCAAGCAGTGCTGTGTGCTATTTATCTCAGGAGGTGTGTCCTGTACGGGTTTGTAGTGAAGAGGGCGTGTTTGTAGTAGTACAGCACCTTTTAAAATGCACGAATCTTTTTCACCTACTCCAAAAAATAAAACAACTTTTACATTTAACTAAGACAGGCAAAACCAATCCAACGCGAAGCAAACGATTTGTCGCACTCTTGAAAGTAGCCGTACTGACGCGCACTCAGTCAGATCTGTTATGATCTGAGCTAAATATATTAATAATAAAAAATAAACCAAATTATTATTATTATTATTATTATTATTATTAATAATAATAATAATAATAATAATACATTTAATTAAACCTACATCAATCACAATGTGGAGAGAGTATTGTTTACAAATTTGTAAGCCAGAGAAGGGGACAAGTTATTTAGGATGAAAAGGATACACAAAGGCTAAGAGTAGTGGAACATAAAATACAATAAAAAAATTAAAATAACATATAAATAAAAATATAATAATAAGAACATAAGTAGTCTACAAGATGAACAATATGAAAATAGGGTATGTCTAATCTTGAGAATGAGACATGTTGAAGTCAGAGAGGCTGTGGCTGTAGGCGTTTCAAAATAACTCAAAATGTCAGATGGCAGGATATGCATCTATTGTATCACTGGCTGTGACTAAGAGGAGACCAGTGTAAAGTATACCAACCTGAGTATACAGTACACCATGTACGCACCGCACCGCATTGCTCCTGAAGAAAGAATGCTTCCTTATACCTGATAACATTGAAAGGCAAAGCTATGGAGTCTTGTTGTTATTTCATGTACAGCCAAAGTGTTTTCCATTCAACGGTTTATGCTATCTGTATCACAATTTTCAGTTCTCCCCCAAATAGTGGATATTTCTGAAAGATATCAGAACGTTTTAAATGCATCCCAACGTCAAGCTTGTGACACGGGATATAGCATTTCATATCAAGTATACGCCTTTTAAAGCCTTCAATGATTTTAAGGATTTCAATATTAAATATTTATTTAACTAAGTATATGGGTACATATAGTAGAATGATGCACAAACACATTGTATATGCATTCGATTTTATTGAAGAAGGAAGAACCGGTAGCCTTTTAAAGGCACCTCAAAAATGTACAACAAAAGCTGAACCATTTATTTATTCAGAATACAAAAATACACATCTTAGTGACTCAAAATTGTAATAAATAGTTAACCATGCATTCTAACGATAAAAAGGCACAGAAAACAGTCACTTAGTAGTCATATAAATTACCAACTACCAAAATCATCCAGATGGTTATCTAGGTGACAGCTGTAACATTATATTCCAAATGTTAATACACACAATACACTTCATATCATTTAACTTTAGGTAATAAATATGCAAATCTTGTTATAACTATATTTCATGTAATTCAAATTGAGCCATTGTAAACATTATGTAAACAAATAAAACCTTGCTTCTCTCACACCGTGGTAGAAACCATGTCAAAGGAGACCACATGTCCTGTCCTAAGAAATTCTTGCGTGAGTTTATTAGATTTATTTTCTTTTAAGGTTTTTGAAAACCAGGCAGGTTGCAGCATTATTTACAGAACACTGAAAACCTCAACAAGGGAGAGCAATGTGTGTGGAACAGACAGGGATCTTCTCATCTGAGAACAGTACATGTCAGTGGCTCTCAATGTGGGGGCTGCAAGATTTTTTAAATACATCTTTTTGATATTATTTTCATTTTAGTTGTATGTCTTTATTACTATGTTTTTATTAAAGTGTAACTGCACCCCAGCTCTGAGACTGACTCCACCCACTACAACATTGAAAATGCACCAAAGAGCTGAGTGAGGGGAGGGGAGGGGCTGAGAGGGGGACCCCTATTAACGTTAAATTTAACATGTGAATTAGATGACGTATGAGCGTACTAAGTGTACCGATGCAAACCAGCCAGGTCTTGGGGTTATTTTTAATGTGTAATGTGTGTGATGGATGTGTAATTCTGTTTTTAGTCAATAAAATGCAGACTTTTATAAAAACTGTAATTTAGTCAATATTAACACCAGCACTGATGTGTCTCATCACAGATATATCCTATTACTTTGTTGAAAGCTGAAAAAACATATTTCAGGGTGCAGTTACACTTTAATGGAGGCCAGGAATCAAAAAAGCTGACAACCACTGAGACAGAAGCTGGTAGACACGTCAGACATACAGTACAAATAGCATCAGCATTGACACACACTGCTCAGGGAATTGATCATGACCGAATTAAAATTGAATTCAGTGTCTGTCCGAGTCAATAGAAAGGCCTCAGCGATTTAGACTAACTTTTTGTTTGGCACTTTATTCCAGAATTTTACTATAATTTGGCCCGGTTTAATGTCCCAACCACTTGTAACTAATGCGCCTGGAGTATTTATATGGCTTTATACACAAGCCAAACATTTGACAACATTTGACATTAAATTAGCTTGACTTAGGCAGCAATGCAATTAAGGTTTCGAAATGAGCCAACGAATATTAGAGACTTGAAAGTATCGATGTTTTTATTATTTTTTATTTTTAGAAGATATGTGAATAATTTTAGAATGCCAATTAATTATATATATATATATATATATCCAACACACTTATTGTAAAGCAAAGCAATGATAAAAAACATTCAATTTATTTCATCCTATATGTTTGTCATATTATATTGTAGATTATATTACTGCAATAGCACCCATGGATTGCAGGGGCAATATGTCACTCTCTAGTGGAGATTCAAGTACAGTGCATTACAGGGTTTACCGCACGCAAATGAATCCAATTTTGATATGATCTAGAACAGAGGTCTAATCAGAGGTGTCCTGATTAAAACATGGCACATATGGTATAAAATATGGTATTAAAATATTTAGTACAATAATGTGTAATCATTAAAATAATGATTGAAAGATGTATATGTTTATAGCACAGGTTGTATTTTTGTTAATTTTCTGACATTTACAATTTTTTGGAATACAATAAGTTTGGAATCAAATAATTTGGAGGACCCCCTTCTGTACCTCTGGGGACCCACCCTGGTCCTGGACCGCCTGTTAAAAACGTCTGATCTAGAATACATGGGCCAAACAAACTTTTAGAAATTCTCACAAAATGGCCGTGGGGTGTGGGATCTGGTCAAAAGAGTTGAAATGACATGTAATTTAGTTGGCAATGATAAGCATACAACATACAATAACTATCCCCACAATCACTCACCCACCCATGCGTGCACACACACACACACACACACACACACGCACGCACACACACACACACACACACGCACACACACACCTCACAGATATACAGTGTGGGACATTGCACATCGCAGCACAACAGTCAAGTCTGCCCACTAGTCATCCATTGACTGAGTCCTCATCTTGGAAGCACTAGAGAACAAGACTACAAACTAGTGAACTGCTGGAAGAGTTTGTAAAGCAGTCTGTGTACAGGCCAACTACTCCTCAGACCATGAGGGAACAAAACTAAAGGGAAACCCCCCCCTCCCCCCATTCCCCCAAAGGGGAAACACCACGTCAGAAAGTTGCACAGGGCAGTGGCAGTATCAAAACAACAATTAAAATATTGCACCGTCATTGGAATACAACAGCATTATCATTTACAAGAGATTAGAACATAATCAATAATTCACAATTGTTGTTATGGTGCAATATACTGCACACAATCCAATGCATACAATGTCAGCAATCTACAAATGCATAAGACAACACTTAGTGTTTGCATACACTGGTAAATACATGTATATACTGTATGTGTGTGTGTGTGTGTGTGTGTGTACATTATTATATATACACACACACAGCATATACTGTACATATATACAAACTTAGCATCACATACACAAATATACCCTGTAATGCCACAAATACTATAGAACTTAACACAGAAATTAGTGTCCTAAATTTGAAAACAAAGGAAAGAGCTGCACTTATGTAGGTTGCAATTCTGCTTCAACAGTATATTCATAAAATCCATGTCTAATGCTTATTTCTGTTAAATAGTGTTATTGTGTACAATGCAGAATTTTATGTTGTAACTGTTTGTTACATGTCACAATATGACGGTTTTGCACTTGCACTAGGCAAGAAGGTTAAAGTGCCTATAAAAGTATTCCTTACAAAACCTACAGTAGCCTATATGTGGTTGAAGGCCAACTTGATGCCTTTTCAGACAAGAACACCCTCCCTCCTTTCAAACCCACACGCCTCATTATACTTAATAGTTGTCAGGTGGTTTGGAAGTGTCCCAGACATTCACTTTGGTACTGACGTTCACATCAATGTGTCTACATACAGATATAAGTTTAGATATTAATTAAAAATGCATCTTCCTCCGTTTCTAATAGTCATACCTCATCAAAGCATTTAAACAATATTAAAACATTTGACCATTAAAGAACATTTTTAATTGACTGAAATGTCACTTGGCACTTTGACACACAACATCATGCAGCAAACTAAATAAATAAAAGCGAGAAAAAATAAAACTTGATTCAGACCAAGAAGGTTGCGTTCAGTAGTAACAAATGGCATCGTAAATACTTAATAAGTCATGTAAAAATTGTTCAAGTGTTATCTTAGCACACAACAAAATCAAGACGCTAATCATGCAAGTAAACACATCTAAGGTTTAGAGAACACAACATGCGGCAGTATTCCACACACCATACCCCACAGTTCTCCATGTCGCCCCTCTAACACACCTCAGGCAGCCAGTAAACATCAAACTGCTCAACACAACTATTCCCTGTGCTAAATGTCACAGGTAATATTAGTGGAAGTCCTGGTTTTGCTATTCGGCCTGCAATTGCCTCGACAGAGAGAGAGAGAGAGAAGAAGTCTATACCATCGGGCATTATGGTTTGTTGCATACCTGATTGTGTGCTGTGTGTGAATGGATGTGATGTCTTTTAAATGGCTTTTTCTTGTGAAGACCCACAAGTTACTTCCTCCACACTTCTGCCAACTTTCTTCGCTGTCGTTTGTTGGCACAGATGCATCAAACAACAACGCACAAACCTGCTGCCATAAATGCTTCCCTAAAGCTTCCTTCCCGATACAGTAGATGGAAACAACCCAACCGTACTGGAACACCAAGGACTCTTTTGTTGGCCAATGGTGCTTCAAAAACCTCTACTGTGGTAAGAGGATATGTGGGGAAAGGCATTCTTCCCCACACATGCCTGGAGCTCCTGCTTCAGGTTAGAGGTCTACCATGGTGGTCTTGGCTAGATCCTTAGTTCCCTGGAGAATTCTCTTCATATGACCCACTTTCGATATCCCCAGATCCTGCGGACAAACAAACGTGATAGAGTGAAAACCCGTTGTCCTCTCCCAGATGAAGCTGTGACAGGATAGAAACACCATACGTGATGTGTGCTAACATCAGGTCTATATTTCAGAATTTGGACTATTCTCCTTTGGTGGTACACAAAGTCGACGCTATTAATCATGATTCGCTATTTTGTTTCTGTAGTTTGTAACACACCAAACCCACAAAGTCCATATTTGGCAGAGTGTAATTCTGATTTATTTACACACTAAGGCTAGGGCTGTGCAATTAATAACATCGTGATTTACATTTTGGCTCCTAACAATTACAAAAAATATATTATCCAGGAAAAACGATTACTTGGAACATTACGTTTTTCAAGTTAACGTAATCTTATTTTGTCTTGTGTTCTGAATGACAGGCTTTTATCCCAACATAAAACATGAAAAGTATTGAGAGACATTTTATAGTTGAACTTGCTTTCACTGTTAATTTGTTTCACTGTTTACTGTAGGTGCATTAAATGCAACATCTTTCCAAAGTCAGTCAAGTAATCGTATGAAATAATCGTGATTTCAATATTGACCAAAATAATCATGATAATTACTTGGTCCATTATAGAGAAGCTCTAGGCTCAACTGGAAATTTGATTGGGTGAAATATCGCTTGTGTGTTGCACCTTTATATGTAACACATGCACACACACACACACACACGCACGCACACACACACACACACACACACACACACAGTTCACCCAGCTCCTGGTCTGCAGGGCTAAGAGAATCTGTCTACAGTACATTATAGAAATATGTTTTATTGACATTGTATCGTCTGTGTATGCTGACTGTGCCTGACAATACATATAATATAATAATAATAATAATAATAATATAATATCAAATAAAAAATAAATAAAATAAATAAATAAAATTAAAATAAAAAATGTAAAATAAACTACAGCACCGTACATGTCAATGTAGTCAGTGACAGCCTTAAAATGCATATTAATATCCTGGCAAAGTTTGTAAGTATCCCTGTTATGTATTTGATCACCGACCTGCATTCATACATACATGGATATGAATAACTGGACACGGTTTGTTCATCATGACCAGACACCATGGTAACAACAGTAACCACAGTAACCATATCCTAATTACTCATTTGCAGGTTAACACCCTCGCGCCCCATCCCCAACCTAATCCACAGCCACTACATGAACTCCCTGCTTTAAGACAGAATCAATATATGGCAGTTGTCGTGGAAACCAATGGTACGTCATGGGTCATGTGACACACGGTGCCTGTCTGTCAGCACCACCAGAGCCATGTAGAAGAGAGAGTCGCGCCAACGGAAGCTCAAAATCAACAATAGTCATGTGATTCAGACAGGAAGTGCTTGGCGGTAATTTGAAGCGATAAATACCGTTGTCGTGGAAACATGTCGTAAGTAACGGGTCAACCTATAAATATAGATACAAAGCTGCAATTTTTGGTAATTAGTAGTGCATCAATTTACAATTTTATAAGGTGCCTCTACTGTTCGTGGCTAACTTCACGGGAACTGTTTTGAGGTTCCGCGATGCGCCATTGACCTCCGTGAAGTTGGCACCACATATGACGAGAATGTGAATAAACGTATTTATATTCATTTGTGCCTGCAAAATAAAAATGTGCGCGCAAACCATTTTAGAGAAATAAAAAGTTTAAATGTACATTCCATCGCGCATTTTATTTTGCCTGCACAAAGGATGCACAAACTAATCGATACATCGGTACATTGGAGTGAACGGAGTTGACGCAACTCTCTTCTACATGGCCCTGCACCACACACCCCACATCCGCTAACCCGGCCCCCTGACCCGGCCCCCTGACCCCGCCCCCTGACCCCGCCCCCTGACCATGCCCCCTGACCATGCCCCCTGACCCGGCCCCCTGACCCGGTCCCTTGACCCCGCCCCCTGACCCCGCCCCCTCTCGCTGTCACGCAGGGTGGGTTAGTGATTCAGAGGAGCGGTTCCCAAGCAGGTCATCAAGCAAGCGGCACACAATGTCACAGCACAGCATGTGCACACACGCCAACTGTAACACGCGAGCGCACGAGTGGCACATGGGCAAGATGGCAGGCAAGAGAGGGTGAGGCAGACAGAGGAGGGGAGGTGGGGGGGGGGGTCAGTCAGGTAGTAGCAAAGGTTTAAAAAGAAGGATATGTACTTGTGTGAGTGAGCCAGTGTGCGTGTGTGTGTGTGTACCTTCAGGTCCCTTCTCTCCAGGTGGAGCAGCTCAGAGCCCCGTATGTCGTGGCGAGTGAAGCTGTCCCTGTACTCCCCCAGGCTGAGCTGCTCTAGCCACACGCCAACCTCCTCTGTGCCCCACCGCTCCACTGCACGCACACACACACGCACACACACATGCACGCAAACACGCACGCACGCACACACGCACGCACACACGCACGCACAGAGGAGAGCAAAGAGGGGCTCATGACAGCAGACATGCCTGATTCTCGCTCTCACACACTTCTGTTTCACAAATGCGTGTGTCTGTCTCAACACACACAGACACACACACACACACACACACACACACACACACACGCACAGACACACACACACAGACACACACAGACAGACACACACGCACACAGACACGCACAGACACACACGCACACAGACACACACGCACAGACACACAGACACACAGACACAGACACACAGACACAGACACACAGACACACACACGCACAGACACACACACACAGACACACAGACACACACACGCACAGACACACAGACACACAGACACACACGCACAGACACACACGCACAGACACACAGACACAGACACACACGCACAGACACACAGACACACACGCACAGACACACAGACACACACGCACAGACACACAGACTCAAACAGG
>JAODLL010019011.1:0-26587 GCA_026546735.1 Forbesichthys agassizii | reverse complement strand
TTTATGTGTATGTATGTGAATATTCAATATCACAATAATCAATGTTGCTATAGTGGCTTTAATGCATTTTTTTTTGTATTCCGTGTGTTACTGGGTTTATGCAATAAACTTTTTCACCAGCAGAAAATGTCAGCTATGCTCACAGAGAGAACGATAAGTGAAATGACAGCTCACATCACAAGATTTGTATGCAGTCTGTGAAGTCAGAGGTAGCAAGTAATATGTTTCCCACTGACCATGTTTATTATTTGTTCACAAGATTATTGTGAGTTGTGATATGTTGGCTGTATGGTTAACTATATATTTCAAATACCAGAAAAAACAGACATTAACACAAATTAGACATGCATAATATATGCTTTTTAAATCTAGACGTAAGTAATGTAGTGAGTAAAAATATTAGTAATTCTCATGCAATGGAAGCTGGCTATAAACACCATTGTGTGCTGGCACACATTATACCAACCTTCCTTTCTAAACAGTAGACATAACTTATCTGTGTGTCTGGCTGCTGAGATAATTTCTTGCTCAGAGAAATGTGTTCCATTGCCTGTAACTGTATAGCAGATGCAACGGTCCCGTTTCTATAATATCAGCCACAGCAGCCAATCTCCGTGCTTCAACAATGTCTTCTGAATAACAGCCCCTAGATCAAATACACTCATTTGCATGGGAGACGTCTAGGAAATTGAGTGAGAGAACAATGTGGTGAATCTTTTGAGCCCTGTACCGACGCCGTAGCAGTTTTTTTTTTCCACACACATTATTGCCAACTGTGAATAACAAAAGCAGTACGCAAAATGATATTGATTTCTGTTCCATGAGCTTGTATGTCCAACTGTTTCTGTAATATGTGTTCTTTCTACTGAAACTTGTGTGACTTGCAGAATATTGCAACATTTAAGCGTTTATCGTTTGCTGAACAGAAGAGAGGCCATCGCTGCTTAGCATATATGGAACGTCACACTGATCTCAACCACAGGGAATAAAGATTCATACACGATTGTCATCTCTATTTTAGAGTTTCTCCCTCCCTTGCTGTTACCTCCATCGTTATGTCTTGATTCTGCTCTATGTGTCTTACTCTGCTGATTTATTTTGCTCTCATTGGGCCTCGTGGGTTCAAGAAACTAGCTGATAAAAATGTTCATGCGTGTTTGCATGCAAGTTGGGCATTTGAGAATATGAATGTGCCCACAATGTATCCACATGAGGACATGGGTTAGGAATGCCAGGAACAGTTATACTTTGAGTAAAAATAGCCTACATATATCTTGCATAGAAATGAAGAGCCACTCTAATCAGGTTTGTAGCACATCTGTTCCCCATACAATGTATTAACCATCAAACTGAACTCAATATGGAAAAAAAAAAATAAGAAAAAAAATCTCCTTTGAAAGGAAATTGCTGCTACTGACGTTTTCTTAGGTCCACAGAGAGCATGTTAGGTCACAGTAACAAGACTGGACATGTGATGCAACTCATGGTAACATAACTGGAGGTGTCAAGTGCTCATGTTTATGGGAAACACAATAGTATGTTAGACAGACAGACAGACCGACATACAGATAGATTAGATAAATATACCCAAATTGAGTTCAGTCTGCACCACATTTGTTTCTTTTAGAATTTACCACACCATGGTTACTAGACTTAATTCAGTGCACACAGAATGGACAGCTATAACTGATTGTGAGTAGATATTTGCCCAATTTGACAAAAAGTTTATTAGCTCACAATTGCTGACAATTGCTACGCCTTTAAATGGGTTGCACATGTTGATATTCATCAATATGTGGGCGCCACAGGGGTCGGACTAGGACTGAAAAACGGCCTGGAAGGCTTGAAAAAAGCTTCTTCTAATAAAACTGATGATATATTGCATCATCTACTACATTAACCTCTGTAGGAGATTTTTCCAAGTCTGCTTCGTCACACCTATACCACGCGCATAGTTAACAGTGCGATGCTAATTGGTCACACAGTAGGTTTTTCTGGCCTGAAACACAAAATGTCAAAGTTTTCCATACTGAATTTCGCGGTGAGGTCAAACTGAAGACTAGGCTTCACACACACAAATAAGGAATTGAAACAACATCATCCAACTGCAGAATATGATCTTGTAAATTAACAAGTCCCCCGTCGTCGATCAGTAATCTGTGAATTACACAACAACTTCATCTCAAGACAACCGATTGAGATGTAATGTCGTGTAATGTGTGCTGTACAGCGATCTGACGTCTTTGAGTCGTGTAGTGTGAAATCAGCATAACACAAAAAAATTTATAACATCCTTTGTGTTGGATTAATCTGGTGAGGTGTTTTTATTGACACTAAGATAAGAGACCAAAAGTGTAGCATGAAAGGTGAGTAGTTTCCATTGTGTTGTTCCAATGGTAAGCTCTAATTCAGGCCTGGGCAAAGTCAGGCCCGGGGGCCCTTTGAGACGTTCTACCCGGCCCGCCTGGTACATCAAACATAAAAATAATAATAATACAACATAAAATTACTTGAGGAGCTCTGCGGAATGTTACTTGATTTACTGCTGCATAAAAGAAAAGATAGTTAAAGTGAACTGTTACGTTTGATTATGAAAATGGTGTTGCATAGGAATTGCCTATATTCATGCAAGTTAACAAAGTCAGCTGTTTTGTGTTTTATTTTAAAATGTGTTGACAAAGTAACGTGGCCCGCAAAGTTCTTTGACGTTTTCAATGTGGCCCATAAGTGAAAATAATTGCCCTCCCCTGCTCTAATTGGTCCGGTAGAGGTACTGTGGTTTGGTTTTGCAGATCATTTAAAATGTTTTGCATAGATTCAGGAGCGTAGCCACAACTGTTCTAGTGGGGTGGTTAGCTAGGTCCAATCATTTTATTTGGGTGGCACTTTATGACAGAAGATACATCAAATCTTTCAGATTATAGTAGCCTATTTAATGTCAATAAATACATAGGTATCCCTATTTTAATAGGGTAGGCTTTATTATTTTCAATAGGCTACAATGTTTTTAGCCTGTTGATGTCTTTTTGTAAACATATATTTTAGGCTTTGTCCAATAAAATATTGACAATGACATGAATTAACTATAGTAAATAGTTTCACTATAGTAAATTGTACATTGTTCATGTTAATGCCACATTCTAGTCCTGCTTGACTCTAACACGGAAGGCCTGGTGGAGTAATACCTATTCCTACGGGTGGAGCGCTAGAATTTGCATCATACAGTATGTGTCTCATCAATGAAACTATGCACAAGCCTACTTGTTCTATGAATCCAAACACAAGACCATCATCCTGACCTCACATCATGTTTCAATTTCATACTCACGAAGTCACAAAGTCAAACGAGAATCAGGATGGTATTACAAACACAGGTTATCATCAATGAAATCACACATTCATTTAACAAATAAGTGGAGACGGTCAGATTAGACCTCAATAACATTTCATCTATCCCAACTGCAGTTTACTGCTTTATAACTTTGAGATGTGATGTAATGTGATGCTGTGCAAGCTATATGATTGTAACTAACTGGTCTCCAACTATAATACAACCTGATCTCACAGAAATACGTGAAATGACCACATCTTCAAAACACCGCACTATGTGATGGTGGAACGCATTGTGTTAGAATTACATGATGGAAACACGGCAACAATGCCAATGCAAATTATTAATTATTCTAACACAATCCGTTCCACCACCACGCAGTGTTAAGAAGCCTTTGTCATTTCACGCATTTCTGTGAGGCTTCATCAGGTTGCTTTAATAACACATCCAAAGCAACATAGCAGGGAAACCAAGAGAAGTAGACAGGCAACTATTGAGCACTGAGAACTGGGTGTTGCTTAGCCCTGTGTTTGGAGCAAGGTTATAATAGTTTATCATTTTTCATTAGTTTTTATTTTTATTTAGTTTTGACTTTTTGTTGTCAAATTCAGTTTAGTTTTAATTAGTTTTTCAAGTGGGTTTGCTAGTTTAGTTTAGTTTCTATTTTTGGAAAATGCTTAGTTTTAGTCTTTTGTAATATGGGTTACTTGTCAAGGTCAGAAAAAAGTGTGGGAACCTAAACTTCCAACTCACAATATTGCTTGTAATATACATACATACTATAATGTGAATTTGTGCTTCTGACACAGGGTGTTTTTGTAATTGAATATTCCATGTACAGTAAAGTTATGGTAGTGAAGAGCAGCTTTCTTAATGTACATTATACGCCAAGATAACTGCCGATATTCGTTTTATTTGTTTAATTACTGCCTCTTTAAGAGACTACAGTTGGCTTCATTTTGGGTTTACTTTCGTTTTCCTTTGATGTGCGCCAGAGTCTGCGGCGCAACACAGCTTTCTACCGTAGTTGCAGTGGTAGGTTTAGTTAAGTAATCTAGATATTTGGAAATACCTGTATTTTATCTTCTTTCGTGTAGAACACATGTATACGTTGTGTGGATTGTAACAATAAATACAAATTAAATTTACACAAAGTCAATTGGAGGTGTTTTCCATGTCGCTACACACGGGAGCAGCTAGGAGCCGTGTAAACAAGCATACACAACCATCAGCCCTCAAAAAGTATTGTGCAATTAAAACTCAACAAAAACATCATACAATTTTACAAAGATGAAAACTAAGGACATTTACCTAATTTACTAAGGACAACCTGTTAGTTTTGCAACCAGACAATTACTGTTTTAGTTAGTTATCGTTTTTCTGCAATGTATTGCATTTTTATTTCAGTTAACGACAATGTTTTTTCCCCACTTAGTTTTTGTTATTTCGATTGTTGTCATTTACGATTATAACCTTCGTTTGGAGATACCTTTGTCGGCAAATATCTCAGCAAAAAACATCTGGGACTAGGCTACTATGAAGACAGCAAACACGTTATCACAGTACGATGTGTTTAATTTGTTTAATTCGGCCTAATGTCGCAGAATAATGCAGAAAATAACGCATTTGTTATTTTCTTTCACATTAACTATGAAAAATATTGGCTACGGATTGAATTTAAATGCATAGTAACTTCTTAATGTAAAATGTCAGTAGCATATTATACATAGGCTAGTATGCTATGTGATTCATAAGGGGGGCCAGTAGGGTGGTCACCGATTGTATTGGGGTGGTGCTGGCCACCCCTGACCCCCACTTGGCTACACCCCTGCATAGACGTGGTTAGCTTGGCTGTGATTTACTGGTAGCTATACTGCAGACAGTGTTATTGCAAAGAGGAGGCTAATTGCAAAGCTAACATTAGATTGGCAAACCAGCATTGGCAAACTTGGTGGGTTGTGTGTGGGTAGTTACATATTTATTATTTTGTTTACATAGCACATTTGTTGTCCAGCGTTTTTGCTATTTTCTGTTTTCAAGCTACTTTGCTGACTGCTAAACATATTGCTCTGTCATTTCATGAGCTTGCTTGGACTAAAACAGCTCTGGGTTTTTAATCATGTTTTTCTCTCTGTGTTGGGAAACTCCTGGTACACTGCTGTAGATGTCAACCTGATGTCATTAATAATTAAGATCGCTGTGCTCTAGTAACAAAACAACAAACCTGATCAACAAATCTAATCATCATCTATGTTATGTTTTATACTTTTACTAGTGTTTATTATGGCAGTAATAATTTTATAAAATATATATTATAGGATATCACACTAACTTCATATATTATTTCAGTTTTAAATGCAATAACTCAACATTAATTGGTATGTACAAGCTAACTTTATGTGAAGACAAAACGTTGCAATTTAGAAATGCATTTAGCCTCTATTGCCACAATCTAGTTGAGAACAAGGGGAATTGAAATGAGTGGTAGTGGAGGATTCACAGTTAGCACCCTGCCAGGGAGAAAATGAATGAACTATTCTGTCATAAAAGCCCAAAATCATTATCTGGGCCAAACCATCTTAATATCTAAATTATAGTCCAATTGTGTGCCCCCGTGCTCTTTAAAAAGGTAATTTGGTACTACAATGAATAATTGCATAAAAAAATAGCAGCTGACAATTATCAAATTCAATCCAAAATATATCATGAAAACCATTCTAGGTTGTCTATAAAAAAAAGAAACATGATTTTGGGGCCTGAAGGATCATAGCTGCAGTGGTCCATTTTTATTTTACAGATTTTTTTTGGTGATTCAAAGAGAGGATTTGTTGGCGGTCCTGTTAAACAAATACAACTTTATCCTGTCTTGCAGTACCCAAGCCCCCCTGGGTTATTCTGAACAAATCAATTTTAGCCTCGTGGCTTTTTTAACATAGGCTACAGGGTTATGAATATTCTCATCAGGTACTGATCAGTGGTTGGTCAGGACCATGTTCAGAGAACACCCAGAGGGCTAAAGGGGAACCAATCATGTCTCAGCATAAGGGTCACTGGTCATTATGATGCAGAGCATATTTATCATTACGATTCACTCTGGCAAGACAGCATGACACAACACAGGTTGAAATATAGCACTTTTTTTTCTGAATCTAACTTTTTATGCTGCATTTTAAAACCAGAAGGGTTTTATAAATACAGGAAACTGAAAATAAGATTATGGAAATGTTTTGTAACATTAGGCGACACTGCTAATGTAATCACCAGTGTGCAAAAGTATGCACAATGGGGTCAAAAAGTCAGCGCATGTTGATTTTAATTTGTACTGGGGGTTTTAAACATTACAGCATGATCATTTGCATGTGTGTAGGGTTGAGGCTAAACAATGGCTCTAACCAGGCAACGCAAGGTGTGACATTATTTTAAACCAGAGGTTCAATGCCAATTATGTCCGATTTAACTAACTTTCCACAGTTAAGTTTGATGCTAAACCTTTACATACAATGCACAAAAGTGCTTCTAGAAAGACAAAAAGAATGCACCAGAATTGTTTTATAGGGCTGCGGGTTGATTTTGTACAAAATGGCATTGCAAATCCATGAGACTGTTATGATGCCAAATGGTACAAGGGTCATGTGACTGTTACCTTGATTCAAATGAATCTGTGTGCTGTTTAGCACTTTACCTGGAGCCAGCAATGCTTCTTTGCACCACTGTACAACTTGCAGAGATGTACTGTACAATGGACTTTGTGATGCCTGGCATATGCCTACCAGAAAAGCTGCTGTTAGAAGCCAAGAGCAAGGAAAGTGAAGTGGGTGGAAACGTTGTCACCTCAAGCCCTTCTGCAATCAACGCCTTGCCGAGGGAAGACTATACAGCACTCTAGAGAGAGAACAAAGGAAAATGCACCTTTTTCTGAATGAGTCAGGCAATCACCTGCTACCTCACCACATACAAGGCAGGTGGTCAACTGGCTCTGAACACACTTTATCCTGATGTTCTGAACATGGAGATATGTGGCATGTCACAATGGCCATCCTTTGCAAACACGCTGACAGTTGACTCTGACTCTGTACAATTTTGTATCTGCATCAAGCTGTCAAAGGTGATGTCCCTCAGGTTTACGACGTGATTTAGATTATAGAGAAATTCACAACACGTTCTGAACATAGTAGAAACCAAGCACATTCAGGCTGCCCACACGGTGGCATTTAGTCTTATTTATCCTGCTGTTAATATCTCTGTTCGACCAAGTTGAAATGTACCATACAGATTCAAGGATATTAATCTAGGTAATCTGCATGCTTTATTTAAAAATAAAAAAAAGATTATTTTTTTTAGTGTGGCCATATTATTCAATTAATAGCGCAGTGGGTGTAACATCTTTCTGAATGCCATTCTGTATTTGTGATGGCAGAGGACAGGCAGAGGATAATATTTTCGATGGAACATTGCTTTTAAAACTAAATAACCAATTTATAACGTGCATGGCATTAAATAAAAATGTCACTGGATTATTCATACTATGTAATTATTCATAATTTGACTAATTTAGAGGTGACTCAACGCAAAAAAAAAACAACTAAAAATAACACTCTTAGACTTGGCCTCACTAAGTGACCAACTTTCAATCTTTCGCAAGACTTCTTCCATAGTTTTTATTTAGTAGTCTCCACCTCTGACACAATAGCAAAACCAAAACAGCTCATCTATCAGCCATGAATTAATTAGCAGGCAAGCTCCAGATGTCTGCTGCTGTTGTGCTGAGTCTTCTTGCCCACCCCCGATGTGTCTCTGTCTTCTGTTGCTCTTCTTGCCTCCAGCCTGTCTCTCTTGTACATTCAGTATATGGCACTGCTAAGGCTGCTAGCACCTACAGACACACCTACTGTACATGTCATGCACCGCGTACCAATATACCTAGTATAGTTTGAAGATGAAAATAACAGGCAAAGTGTAAATATTGTGTGCTAAGAGAAAATATTGGGAAATTAAAGAGGGAGATTCACATTTTCTAGGTTATGTATACAATATGAATACAATATTTTTGTCAGTATTTTATTTGTAAAAGTAACTGAGTGCAGTAGAGCAGGCAAGTGAGGGGTTAAACCTGCTCCCTTCTTAGGTGTTCTTCATTTTGAAGGCCTATTGAATATGGGCATTTTACCAAGGTCTTCACATACAAAATGTTGCTTAACCTATTATTATGCAGGTAAAATATGAAAAGCAACATCCACTTTAAACTAAAATGCTTTACAGCTGGATATTTTTTTAGTGGCAGGATATAGCCAGCTGGTTCTGGAGAGTGCCTTTTAAGTTGGCTGTACTCTGCACAATTTGAGCCCGTTTCTGATTTAATTTCTTAACAGCATTTTAGGGCTTTTTTGGTAGCCTCGCAAGATCAGGATGGTCTCGCGCTCTATCTTCAGTTTTATTTCGCCATGAGAATCAGTCTGGAAAGCCTAGGAATCATTTTGAATGTGTCCGAGTAGCAACTGAACTTTCTAATCAGCGTCATGTTTATATCTATACGGACGTGGTTATCCAATTGTATAATAATCCGATTGTAAGCTAATACACTTTTTGTCAAATTCGTTTAATATCTCCTTACGGCCAGCTATCTGCTCCGTATTCTGTGTGGTGGGCACTGAAAAAAACATATCTGGTATTACAGAGCCTTGGTTCAATGTATTTCTCTGCCTTCCCACCATGCTTATCTAGGATTTGGTGATTAGTCAACTCCACATACCTGTTCACAGTCCCGGTCAACCACACCCTCAACACACTGTCCATTAGCACTATACTGTATGTCGTTTAATGGCAAGGTCAGTCATTCTAGCTAACTTTGAGCTCAAATCAAAACAGTATCGCTCTGAGCCAGGTATGTATACAAGTATTGGATTCTTTTTTTCAACACGCAGAGAACGGTACGTTCGCGAAATGCAAGGAGATATTAATTGAATTTGACAAAAAGCTTAGCATTTAGCTTGCAATAGCTGACTTTACCTTTAAGCAACTTGTGCTGAACGTGTGGCACATTCCTGTAAGTTCGACAACACTATCATGAAGCGGGGTAGTACATTATCATGGGCTGTTTACAGGATTCATTGTCACTCACAAGTCTGTATACGTAATTACGGCACGACGCTAGTGCTTTATTTACTAATTTCAGTTGCTCTGTTTTTAAGTAGTAGTAGTATTTAAGATTTACCAGCCCTCCAGCCAGCCAGTCTCGCGTCATCTCAGCCTGTAAATTACTGTCATGTTTGGTCATTGAGTTATGTAGTTGTAGTTGTTATGCATATAAATCAAAATACACATACATCAAAATACATGTCAAGTACAGTAGGCGGAGCTTGACGTAGTTAGCCAGTGCGGTGTTTCAGACTTTACAAAGTAAAGCCTGGCTCTGCGAGACTAATACTATACGGTCTGTCGATCGATAGAGCAATAGATAAACGTATAGATAGATACAAGATCTTTGTTCTTTATGCTCCATAATATGACTGCTAGACTTATTTCTACGTTGAGATGCAACAGAAATCTGATCATGTTTTTGGCGCTAACAATTTAGAATAGTGTTCTGTAATGCTATAAAGTACATGTGTGGTGTGGAGATGTTGTGACAGTTGACTCCTGGCAAAGGAAGGCTACTTCAACATAACAAAACACTACTTTGTTGTTTTTCTCCCTGCTGGCAGCAAATAACAAAGAATATTCCCCAAATTATCTTATTTTCTTCTCTTGTCTCAAAGCCTTAGGCAAAGAGGAAAGTGGTGTTATTGAAGGAGATAACAGAAGATGTCAGCAGTGCTTTGTAAGTTTCAGTGATGTCAAAAAGAAGGACGGAGGTGCACTCAAGGCAAAAATGTCAATTAAGATCTACCAGTTCCACAGACCTGAAGGGAATAGTCCTAATTCCTTCATCAGGCCATTTTCATACAGATTGTTACTACATTTAATTGAAGGTTAATAGAGAAGATTGCTGTGATGTTTGACACAGCAATCTTGCCATTGGCCAATGGACCTAGCACACCTAAAAATAAAAGCCATAAACAGAACAATTGACTGATTCAAAGCCAACTAGCACTTTTAATAAAATTAGAGAGTAATATATGAGAGTTTATTTATATATTTGGAGATTTAAAGCTGTACACACCTGGATGAGTCCTGCATTGACTTGTCTATTCATGTAAATAGGGTTCATTATGCATTTCCATGCCTTCTGGTTCCACCAGTATATTATTGTCTGAAATCTTGAAGCTTGACACCGGCAGGGACAGATTCTGAATTAATAATGCCAGTGCAGTATTGCTGTACCACCTGGCAGAGACCCATTTTAAACACACAATAGATATGACGGCGAAAGTGGCACTATGGAGAAACACACA
Source organism: Forbesichthys agassizii (assembly GCA_026546735.1). Taxonomy (NCBI): domain Eukaryota; kingdom Metazoa; phylum Chordata; class Actinopteri; order Percopsiformes; family Amblyopsidae; genus Forbesichthys; species Forbesichthys agassizii. The sequence goes on along the minus strand of JAODLL010019011.1, from coordinate 15,865 downwards.
CACACACACACACACACACGCATGCACACATATGCAGATATGTGTTTATGAGTGAGTTTTTGTGTGATTGACTTTATGTGCAGAATTAATCTTACGAATTTCAAAATGTCATATTTATAACTATGTTTTAGAGCTAAATATTACATATTTTGTTTGTTTACCACTTTGCCCCAAACAGAACTGTGGTGTAATTTTTCACAACTTTAGACACAAAACTTAAAACGGTAACCACATGTAACACAGGCTGTCATTGGTTCAAAACATTGCATATCATATCTTTAAAGAAACTGCACTAGCATGATCATTGTCAAAGTACTAATTTATTGTAAAAAAAATACATAGGAACATTTATTTAGGTCAAAGTCACACAATGTGCCAATAGGATCATTGTCTAGCTGTTCGTACAATCATTACATTTTGTAGAACAAAATATGTGATGCAGGTTTTATTATAGCACTACACATAAATACATCACTGTAAAATCACTACTAGAGCAAATACTACTGTAAACAGGCATTGGGATCCATCCATCCATCTTCATCTGCTTATCCATAGTCTGGTCACGGGGGCAGCAGCTACTGATAAGAACAGACTACCTTATTGTCATAATTATGTTTTACATGTTTATCTTTGACAAATCTTAAACTCAAACTAAATTACACCGTCTTCCATTCCTAACACCCACTTGTCACACATTGGTCCATCAAGCTGTCAGTCAATCAATCAATGAACTATGTGCTATTCATCCACTCTCCCCATTGTAGCTGCATCAAGCCATCCTAACTTGTCAACCAATTATAAAGATGGATTACCTAGAGAAGAGATCTAGCCATTCTCATTCCCCTTTATAGAAGTGATGGACGTGACGACTTGTTAAAATGTCTAAATTATTTAACTTTTATAACATTGTCTTATTTCCTCTTATTTCCTCCTTCCACTCCTCTGTTATGTGTTGGTATCTTATTACACTGTTAGTTTTGTTGTACCATTTTAAGTATGTGGTAAAAAAAGTACTTTTAATTATTTGTTTTGAGTTTTGGATTAGAAGTTGTGAAATCTTTTCACATACTTAAATAGTAACAAAACGATAAAATAAATGTGCAAACTGCAATTGATAACTTTCTCCTGAACACTTGCACAGAGGGATACAGTTTAAGTTAAATAGTTTTTGACCCAGGAGTCAGAAAATTTAACAGAAAAAAAAGTGTGTTTAATTCATGGTACTACATGGTACTACATCTCTAGGGCGACAGTGGCACTGCATTCTACCCCGAGACGTTGCTGGTTTGAACACTGCTAACGTAATTAATTGTTTTCATGATATTTAATAAAAAATAAAAAAGTTTTCAATGGTTGTTTTTTAAAGATGTATAGCCTACAAACAAAATAAATACGCATAAATGCAACATTTTTTAAAATCCTTATTTGGATTGGTGAAATCAGACCATGCACCAGAAGCTTATAAGCAACACAATAAGCCACCTATAAGACTTTCCAGGAACTCACCACTGGGTTTTGTTGAAGCAAGCCTGTGAGAAAAAGGTCTTATATGTGGTGTATGGTTTGTCATTGCTTTTACAGACAAACTGTCTATTTCTCTGCTGTTTATATATATATATATATATATATATATATATATATATATATATATTAGTGTGTATTGGTTCCTATTGCACACTCTTATAACTGCAACAAATTGAAACAAATTGGAAGTGTGTGGCTACTGAGAAAGGAATCTGAAAATTACTCACTATGGGAGAAGCTATTGTTTTGACCAGAAAATAGCACAGGGTTCCAGGTGGAAATAACTAATTTAAATCCCATTGATTATCAAGGCAAATGTTTCAATTATATTCTTATATAGTATGTATTATATACATTTGAAGTGGCCGTAAACAAGTATAAACCGCCTGTTATGTAGAGCCAGTATTTATCATCTATTGTAAAGCCCCATTCATTCTTCTGCGTCAAAGCTACGACGTCAACCACAGATAGGGCGTAACCAACGCGTCAGGCTACGGTGTAGCTACGACGTAGGCTGACGTGCACCTCTCCAAAAATGTAACTGTCTGTCTGTCCATCCGTTTATTCAACGCAGCAGCCTTGTGGATGTAAGCCCATATGCCAGAGTAGTGCTTTAGATTTTGGAATGTTTATAACAACACCATATACTTCATGCATGCATAGACTGTCTCCCTTTGGCAGTCTTGGTATAATTATTTGATTCGCTGGAAAGAAACGTTTTATATATCGTGCCTGAGCATTATTAACCAAGACTAGCCTACAACTGCACATAATAAGACAGGAATTTTCCTTGAATTTCCTTGTTGTACAAGCACCGAAAAGCGTTTTTTTTATAAATACAATTTTGTGTAGGCACAGATTGTTTCCTATCATACATGTTGGTGTAACTGATTTGCTGGAAATACATATTTGTATATGCTTATTTAAAAACTTTAACACTCAATATGTTTATAATTCAGGCGCAGTTAAACAAAACATGGCATTTTCCCGCGTCACATCATTCGCAACGTCAACGCGCACAGGTCCGGGCGGCCGACGCACAAGTTTAATAATGTTGAAGCTACGCCGTAGCTGACGCCGTAGGCTACACGTAAGCACGACGCAGAAGCATTATTGGGCCTTAAGAATCAATCATATATTTCTTCCTCAGAGAAACACTTAAAAGGTGGTTATGAAGCTTATTACAGCTTACAGCAACATTCAGACTTAGGTCTTCTCCATTTTGAGAATGAATGGCGTCATGTATTATGTATAGTTTGAATCCATAAGAACTTGTGTGTTTAGTGGTGTTGTACTAGTCAGGTATATTCTTCATGTCTGCTTGGGGCAATAATGTGCAATTGTAAATTGCAATGTGTGTGTTGCTGCATCACTCAAACTACTCCAGGGAAACCAGCGACTTTCATGAATGCAATTTATTTTTGCATTACATCACGTTGATTTGGAGGGAAATTACAAAATCTGTGTGTAATCGAAGGGCAATCAAAGTTCCATTGTTTATTCTTCAAATTGTTGCTGGAACTAAAACATTGATGTTGTTGTATCATACCTGTTGCCAAAAGGCATGACATTACAGAACTGTCTGTAGAAATGGCAAGAGATCTTCCAGATGGCATGCTTACTCTATAAGATCACAAAAAATATTCCCTTTCTGTCTAAAAAAGACTTTGCACTTCTTTCCTCTACTGAATGAGACATTAGAATGGGTTAGTGCAGCTCTTGCACCCCCTAAATCATTGTGGAGCTAAGAATATTTTTCTATAAGAAAGTTGGATAACATATTTTCACTCTTTTGCCTTTGTAGGACCAAATCTACATCAATGAGAATTTATTGGCAATTTCCCAGATATGCTACTCTGAGATGCTTCATTAATTTTACACCACAGCTGCGTTTGACAGCGATATTCAATAATAAATGGAGATTCCACAGTTGATATCAGATATATATATATTGTATATTTGATTGATTATCAAAGTTATTACTTTTGACTATTTTGGCATTAAAATAAAATACAAAAAATAGGAGCAAAATCAAGATAATTTTAAGATTTTCTCATATTCTCTCCAATCACTCAGGAGGTGTTGTGTTGTTGGTGTTAACAGCAATGGACCTTCCCAACTCATGCTGTGAGACCCACCTCCATTGGTTAATGTTGCTAATGTCCCAGAAACCAATTGTAGCTTGTGGGACATTCTATGAGATTCACTCTCATATTCCTAATAACATTGTAGTGTGCTTCATGCAAATACCTTTTCAAACAGCTGTTTACAGAATGTCATCAACTTCTTTAGTCAAGGATATACTGTACTGTATTCATAACCATTTCAACACTGGCTGTATTGCGTATTCTGGTTGTTACTGTTAATAAGAATTAAATAGTTACAACAGCTCAGCTATGTTCATAGTCAGTACTAGTACAATACTGAAGGTACTAGAGGCGAATGCATATTTTTTGCTATCTGACTGTACCTTCAAGAATACAGCCTTGTGTTTGTTGATGTTCATTTCAGCCACCTCCCACAAATTAGCCAACTGTGTTTTCTTGTTTGAAAAGAGGATGATGAGCTGGCAGTCTGGCAGTATATATTGTTGGAATTGCATGAGGTGCATCTATACATTTGTAAGGGGGCAGTCCAATCTCTGTATGTCCAAAGTGAGAGCTGTGTATGGATTCTCTGCAGTAAGTAAGACTAATTTCAGTTGGGGGTTGGACTCTGCCAGGGCTGCGCTTTGTCACCAATCCTGTTTGTGATATTCATGGGTAGGATATCGAGGCATAGTCGTGGTAGGGAGGGATTGCAGTTCGGTAGTCTGGGGATCTCATCGCGGCTTTTTGCATAATCGGTCCGTGACCTCCAGCACTCACTGGACCGGTTCTCAGCCGAGTGTAAACGGGTTGAGATGAGGATTAGCACCGTTAAATCTGAGGCCATGGTTCTCAGCAGGAAACCAATGGAGTGTCTACTTCAAGTATAGGGAATGAGTCCTTACCCCAAGTGAAGGAGTTCACGAGCAGTGTGAGCGGTATTGCAATTGCTTTACCGCATCGTAAGCAATTGCAAGCATTGCCGGAAGGCAATGCTCTCGATCTACCGGGCAATTTTCGTTCCTACCTCACTTATGGTTATGACTGAAAGAACAAGATCACAGGTACTAGCGGCTAAAATGGGTTTTCTCAGGAGGGTAGCTGGTGTCTCCCTTAGAGCTAGGGTGAGAAGCTTGGCTTTTCGTGAGGAACTTGGAGTAGAGCTGCTGCTCCTTCGCGTTGAAAGGAGCCAGTTGAGGTGGCACTGGTACGGGCATCTGGTAAGGAGTCCCCCTGGGCGCCTCCCTTGGGAGGTGTTCCAGGCTTGTCCAGCTGAGAGGAGGTCTCAAGGAAGACCCAGGACTAGGTGGAGAGATTATATCTCCACACTGGCCTGGGAATGCCTCGGGATCCCCCAGTCAGAGCTTGCTAATGTGGCTTGGGAAAGGGAAGTTTAGGGTCCCCGTGCTGGAGCTGCTGCCCCCACATAAGCAAATGAAGATGGATGGATGGAAGCTTAAACAGATACAAGGTATAGCTTAATTTTGACTCATATGACTTTTCTGAAATATGAAGACAAAACAGACATGGTCTCTATCCTACTCATTAACTAATTTTAAATTGACAACAATGGTGACATTTACAGTTTGATTGGAACAAATGAACCAAGACGTTTTATAATGACTCCAGATATAAAAAGAATAAGATTAATGGGAAGGGTTACAGCCTAATGTCTGCACCCAGCATATTGCTCTTAATTAAAACAGTTGTTTGTGATAAGGGCAAGACAATTGGCTTGGACGCCGAGTATTAATCAAGGAGTTATGTGTGGACCAAGGAACAAATGACCTCCTAATATATTAACAAAGTCAGTTTTCACATTGACACCTGATATATTATAATGTACTTTTACTGTCATGGAACACGTGTGTGGTGTCAGGCAGGACACACACAAGCAGAGAGACACACACCTCTTGTTCTTGTTTGGACTGAACTGCTCCATTTTTATGACATTAAACTTTTGCTCACATATTTTGCATGTCACATGTCCATTTTATTGGCCTGTAAATAGAACGTATGGTCCTAATGGACAAACAAATGACACTCTGTCTGACCATATTGTAATGGCAGATTTCTAAAGTACAGAGCGGGGAAATCAAATGTCTGTGTAATCTGATGGATGATGATAGCAAGGCTTTTTGCCCACAGATCCTCACCTCTCCAGAGGGAGACAGTATGACAAAACCCCCAGTGGTTTATTAGACTGACTTTTTCACGTGTCACTTCACACTACCCACTCCCCCCCACCAAACTGTGTGGATCACTGCCTGAGAAATGTCACCTGCGACTAATGGGATACGGCTCATTACCAGTGTCTTTCATTTTGTAAATAAAACACCTGGAATGGAGCATAAGGATGTGGACTCACCTTATGCTGCATGCTGGCTGACACAGACTATTTAATAGCACAGGGCAGTAGCAGTAACAGCTACAGTAGGTCACAGTATAGGACCCAAGAATGTTTTAAATTTTCAAGTTCTGCTATACATTGCATGATATTAAGACATTGAACGTGAGCTTGCTGTAAAGTCAACAAACGACTGTGTGTAATGTACAGTGAAACTAAGATGGCTGCCTACACAGAAGCAAACGGAATGCCCTCTTCCTTTCACTCTTTCTTGCTTACCCTCCCACCAGTCTAATTTGCATTATAATTATTAGACTGTATGCATGGAAAGCAGCTTCTTTAAAATAGTTTAATAGCACTAAATATATTCATGAGATTCCTGGGAGAGTCAAGTAGACCTGTCTGCACAAGAGCCACTGCCAACAAAAATAAAAATGACTTCAAATGCTCTGTTCTGAGGAAGGAATAATGGTGTCTTTCTTCTGATATTAATATGCAAAAAAAAAAAAACAGATGGACTCTGCAACAGACTTAACAATATCTATTACTCTTATGACCGTTCTAGTTCTTGCCACATTTGATGAAAGGTATAGGAGTAGTGACAATATCTTATTGCATGCTCGTGCATGAGATGTATTTGTGGTTTTCAGGTCAAGGTGAAATCCATATCATTTTAGTTTACACGCATAAAAACTAAATTATCTAATTTGAGCAGACTGAAAGAACTTGGAAATTCCAGAATTGGGCTGGAATTGGGATTGTGCATGTGCGTGTGTGTGTGTGTGTGTGTGTGTGCTCGTGCGTGTGTGTGTGTGTTCGTGCGTGTGTGTGTGTGTGTGTGTGTGTATTTGTCTGCCGTTACAAGCTTGTGCATTCAGGCCTGGAGCGGTAACAAGAGGTGCTAAATTATTGCCAAGGGCAAACGCTGGATCGCACTGATATGTTAATGTTAGTGTTAATCCTTTATTCACATGATTGCTTTTACCTGATGCAATATATGTATGTTAATTGGTCTGTCCAGTTACACAAGTTTCAACTGCTTCTAAATCTTTATTTTTTTGGAGGGATTGGGATTAAACATCTGAAATTAGCAATTTCAAAATATTGTTATATGCATTGAATTGCAGTATAGTCTGCACCTTAAGTGTGAAGACTAAACCCACCAAAGTGAACAGCTTCACAACCAGAACTGAAGCAGGATGAATGGAAAGCCGAGTGGGAGAGAAAAACAATTCAGTGGTAGTTAGTTCATCCAGTGTTTCATCCATTTTAATTGGATTCTCTTTGATGACCAACACAATGGAATGGAGAAAGTTCTGCTCTTCTTTAAGAACATATACCACCTGACCATTTAAAATGTACTAACCTATAAAATATAATAAATTATAAAATAAAATATTTCTAAAATGTGTTGTTCTTATTGTTCTTTTACCTTAATATTTTGAATGTCTCCATCTAGTGGTCGGTGTAATTTTGTATGCTATAAAATGCATGTGCCACTTGTCGTTATAAACGTGGAAGCCCTCAGACACAGAAAATGGCAGACCTCCCAGTAGATAGGTTGTTACTGAGCCTCGCTTCCCCAATGTGGGCTTGGGTGTTTTTGGCCCCTGGACCGTATCTGCACGTCGGACGTGGCATTGCTCAGAGTAAGCGATGGGCTGTGATCTTTATGTGCCTCAGTGTGAGAGCTGTCCACATTGTCTTTAAAAAATAAAAATTATTTTCAAAGACTGTTTTCACTTTAAGGCATCCTCATCACATATGCTACTGTAGCCTACATATTTGCTGCATGTTATTTTCAAGGGTGGGGATTGCGGAGGAAATATTGATGAACCAGGGGACATGGTTCATGTCTAAAATGATGTCTAACTTATGTAAGTAGCTAAGAGATAAACAACTGAAGACTCCTGAATACCATCCCCAAACTGATGGGTTGGTAAAACGCTTTAACCGCACATTAAAAGCAATGTTGATGAGGATGCAAAAGATTGAGAGATCCTGTTGCCGTATGTCCTGTTCTCTATCCGAGAGGGTTCCGCAAAGCTCTAGAGGCTTCTCACCCTTTGAGCTGCTGTACGGGAGGAGGCCCTGGGGACTATTGGACTTGGCCAAGGAAGCATGAGAGCGGCAGCCTTCCCCACATCGCACGCTAATCCAACACCTGGACCAGATGCAGACACGTCTGGCTAGAATCTGGCCCATGGTGAGGGGTCATATGCAACAGGCACAAGCAGCACAGGCACGGTTCTACAGCAGAAACGCCAGGGTCAGGGACTCCCGACTGGAGGACAAAGTACTGGTTATGGTGCCTTCTAGTGAGTGTACATTTCTGGATAAATGGCAGGGACCTTATGAGATAATGGAAAAGATGGGGCCAGTAAACTACAGGGTGAGGCTTGTGAGCAGGAGAAGGGGACACCACGGGGATCTACCACGTAAAGCTCCTCAAGCAGTGGCATGAGCCTTATTGAGTCCCATTGTGCTTGTGCCAAAGCCCGACAATACTCCTTTGTTCTGTAATGACCTTAGGAAGTTGAATGAGGTGTCCAAGTTCGATGCCTACCCTATGTATGTATGTATGTATGTATGTATGTACCCCGGGTAGTCAGCTGATCGAGAGATTGGGACCAGCTAGGTACACATTAGCAAGGGATACTGGCAAGTCCCCTTTACCAGGTCTGCCAGAGAGAAGACGGCGTTCTCCACATCGGAGGGCCTGTACCAGTACACCGCACTGCCTTTCGGACTGCATGGCGTACCTGCGACCTTCCACCGGATGATGGACAAGATCCTGAGGCCACATCGAGCTTTTGCAGCGGCCTGCATATATTATAAGTCATCCACAGTGGTGAGTGGGACCAACATAAAAGACCTAGAAACCATCTTGCATATTTTACGGGGTGGCCAAATTGGTCGCCAACCCCCGAAAATGCTGTTTGGGGTTGTCAGAGGCGGAGTATATGGTACACACCATCGGACGTGGAGCGGTGAGCCCCCAGTCAAAGAATCTGGAGAGCATCAGAGACTGGCCAAGACCGGTGAACAAGAGACAGGTAAAGACCTTTTTGGGACTGGCAGGGTATTACAGACAATTCACACCTAATAACGCTGTGATTGCCTCTGTCTTGTTTGAGCTCACCCGGGTGCGTGGGCCGCACCTGGTGACCTGAGAGGAGACCTCAGAAAAGGCTTCGAGTCGCTCAAAGAGGTCCTGTGTTCTGGACCAGTGCTGGCTGTCCCTGATGTTTCCAGACAGTTCGTGCTTCAGCTGGACGCTTCAGAGTCATGGGCGAGGAAGCATCCGGTCATGTATATCAGCTGCAGGTTACGTGCAACCGGGGAACAGCGGACAACTGTGTGCAAGCGTAGAAAAAGATGCCAAAATGATCAGCTGTGCACTAGTTCAACCGGCTTTAGCATCGTTCTCATGAAAAGTTTGGTTCATTATGAAACTATGGCGGAAGAAATGTAATTGTGGCGGGCCGCCATGGGATTGTCAATGTATGGAAAACACTGGGTTAGCAACAGACGCAGAAATAAAACCAAATGGTGGAAAATGTACAATTAATTAAATAAATTAAATAAAAGAATTACACATCTGCCAAACGCAAACACAAATACTGTACTGGAAGTGTTTACGTTTGGGAGAAAAAACATTATTAGTATTATTAATGATAATACATGTTTTAAGTCCATAGAAGGCAATGTATTGTGGTGGTGTGTATTGCTCCACCTTGCTGAGCTTGCTCAGTTAGCAAACTCAGCAAGGAGGTGAAGAAGCCCCACTGTCTGACTAGAACCAGGTAGTCTGGAGACTAGCAGAGAGGAACATAAAGGACAATATCACTATCCTCCTGTGGTTGAGTTGTATATGTATTGTTGTTGTATAGGACTCTTCTTGGGCTGCTTCCCTCTTGTGTAATTTTCTCTCCAGAAGCCAACGTCATTATAGCCTGCACTCTCAGGATACACGTGTGCTGAGTTGGGCAAGAAAGCTTTTACAGAGTAACGGCACCCTAAAATGTGTTTTTTGTAAACTAAATAATAGGACTGAACTGTGATGAGACACATCAATGGTGTTATATATGTATGTTGGCCGACATAATAATAATAATAATGAATACATAAACTTCAAAGTGCTACAGTAAGATACAAGTATAGGAATAGTATAGGAAACAATAATGTTTTTAATTTTCAGTGTTTGCTATCTTGCATGATACTAAGACTTTGAAGTAAACTTGCTATAAAGTCAGTATACTGTAGCAAACGACTGCATTTTATGGGTTGAAATGGTTCTATGTTACCTTTGTTTAAAATCACCTATACTAAGGCTCTTGCTGGCTTAAGAGTTTTGGAACACTTGTCTGTCATCAAATTCAAATGTTAACGTTTATGTTAATGGTGCCCCTCCTTCTCAGCCCCTTCCCACCCCTCACTAAACTCTTGTACTACGTTTTAACATTTTATAGTAGTGTGCAATGGGTGGAGTCACTGCAGTGGGTGGAGTCAGGCTCAGAACTGTGTGTTGAGTTACACTTTAAGTTTGCTTGAAATAATGTACATAATGACTTTTACTCATACAAATCATTTTTCTCACTTTTAAAGGACTTTGAAAAGGGAATTTTGCCTTGTCTCTATACATGATCAGCACCCCCAGTATTTTGCGATGTTGCATTCGCAACAATAAATGCAAATTCAACCAATCTCTATGAATTCTGCGTGATCTTGCAATTTTGTCCAATCACCTCAACTTCTCTGCAAAATTGTGTGTGTGGAAGACTATTGTTTGCTTGTCATTATCATTATTACGCCCATTTGTGTTTCGTTCCGTAGCTGTGTAAGATATTTCAACCATCCAATGTTTAAAATTATTTTAGAAAAGCTGCCATGAAATCAGGCAATTGAAGTTTAAACAATGACAAAAAATCCCTGCTAAATGCTTGAGGGACTGATTGATTAATTAAAGTCTGTTAAAGACTCTATCATTTGACGTATTGCTGTGATTGAATGGTTCAATCAATCAATCAATCTTTATTTATATAGCACTTTTTATACAAATTCATGTATCACAAAGTGCTTCACACTACAATGTCATTAAACATAATATAAAATGAGTTAAACAATACAATATATAAAAAATAAAGTAATACCACCATCATTCCTACCCTCCAATCACAAACAAACATCGGGAGTCCCATTCCCACCATCCCCAAAACACAAACCACAACCCCATTGACATTGTGTTTAAATGTTAGCCCAGATCTGTCTTGCAAAATATATTTTAATCTCAATATAACTTTTACCGGGTTACTGTAAATAAAAATGTATATGCAGTATATAATGAGCTGTGGCAAATACGGAGCACTTTCAGCCATCCACTCATGTATTAATAATTGTATTATTTAAAGCTTTAACTGGCTATGAAATATTGATTAATTATAATTACAAATATAAAAATGTGCTGTTAACATTGCCAAACATAATACGCTATTAAAGAGAATTCACAGGTACGTAGATGTAAGACTGTGATTAATGAAGTGCTACAATAATATAACAATTTCATACACTTGGTTTAAACTAATTATGGTCACTTTGCTTCAAGGGTCAGTAAATTGCCTTGTTCTCTTCTCTGATCCTTGGCATTTGGTTGACATATACCAAAATGTCATGTAATGTCTAAGTCAGACAGTCAAATGCTGAAAGAACTGGAGTAGTGTTTCCACTTATGCAAAAATTCACATTGTCCTCATTAAGGGGTTAGAAACATTTCCAAATGTGAAATTCAATTGTTTGAGAATGTTATTTGAGTGTATCTGTTTTGTTTGCCTTGAGGTGGTGTGGCACAGTGTAATGGTTTAGCAACACTCAGTCAACCCCCTGTGTAGAATGGCTTGCCAGCCAGGGACTGGTGAAATGTCCTTTTTCTCTGAATGAGACTGAGACTGTTCATGACATTCTTGGAAATACTATGATTCTTCCAATTAGAATTCCACACAAAATATAGTGTAGACCACATGTAAAAATTACAATGCTTACTGCTGTTAGATATTAATATTTTAAAGTAATGAAGATCCTATTTTATAAAATGTTGTGCCCCCAGAACCACAACTTTCAGCCAACCTTTTATGTTTATGTTAGACAGGTTACAGTAAACAGTAAGGGGAGGCGCAGTGCAAAGTGCTGGCCACATTACTGCCCAAGAAGGACATTGTAAAGGTAATTTCTGAACAATATTTGAGGAATGTACCTTCATATAAATCAAATAATCTGGTACAATTGAATTAACAATTAAAAGAAAAAGAGGCACAATTAAAATCTCAAATTATCTCGGGATGGTTTCCACAAATGGCTGTAATCACTGTAATGGCTAAAGATAAAATGACAGTGCTGAAAAACACAAGGCTGGCAAAGGCCATGGCTCTGAGACAATCAATGCATTGAAACATGGAGTAGAACATAAAAGGTTTGAAGCTTTCTACACATAACCTTCAGTGAGAATTAAGTGTTCTTCTTTGAGAATGAATGCTCTCATATATTGTTCAATAGTCTGTGGAGCCAAATGGAATTTTGTAATGAGTTGATGGTAAATAATCCATATTGAAAACTATTACATTTTCCTTTGGGCCATTTAGTGGCAATGTGGAAGATAATTTAGTTTTCAGCAATAACCACTGTGTTGATGTTCGCAATGCATGTTTGCATCCTTATTGACTTTATTAAGCATGCTATCTATGCCAGTTACAACACCAGGGGAGCCACCATTTGCATAAATGCATGTTGTTTTTTCATTACTTCACGTTGAGTGATAGGGAAATGATTGAATCTGCTTGTAAAACTGGACACAATACAATTTTCATTGATGATGCTAATAGTTCGCAGTCTGTAACTTAAATAATCACAGTTGCAAAGTCACATAACATATGCTGGTAAAGAGCATACAAGTTACAAGGGCTTTTCCTGGAGTACAGGAACAAGATCTATCTTGTAGATGAGTCACAAAGATCTTTTAACAAGATGAATGTGAAGCATTCCCAAAACCTCAGTGCTCCCATGGAATGTATGCGCTCATTTGTGCCTTAGCACAATGCTGTAGGGCTTAGGACAGCTCTTGGGCTCTTCTAAAGCCTGATGGAGTTGGGAGTAATAGTTGCCTAGGCTATGGAAGGTGATACAATGCTTCCACTTAACTTAAGCCAAAAAGGAGGATTGGTTTTCCTATATACGCTGAGCTGCTTAATAAATACAGTCCTTGAATTTCAACCTTATCTGCAAGGAAGATGTATTTTACTGATCATCGCTACTGCGCTGTCAAAGAATATATTGCTTTCTATTTCACCACACCAAAAGGTACCTTAAAATATGATAAAAGAGAAGGACTTCAATGTGACCCAGAAAGTAAGATGTGTTCCAGTTGCACTGGGTTCACATTTCTCTGTTGTTGTGACTATCTGCAATATGTTTAAGTAATACAGATTTATGCGCACACCAAATGTTAATGTAATTTTTAATTTGTGCCCAGATGTACCCATGTGGTTAATGTGGCATCACAAATACCATATTGTTAAACTTTAAATTTGGTTATTTAATGTTGGTTTGAAACTATGAGAAAATGGTTGTTACGGAGGCTCTATAATACATCCAAGGACTGTACAAAGAAAACAACATTTATACCGCCACAAATTGCCGACGTTGCACAGTTATAAAAACAGCTACTGCAGAGCAAGGGATTAAAGAACTCTGTAATTGCAATGAGATAAGATATTCACAGATGATATACACTATTGTAGGAAAAAAACATATTTTCTCCTGTCTCTGTTAACATATTAGAATATTGCCAGGATTTTTTGGAATTATACTGTAGGTATGGTGTATAATACTGTAGCTAAGTTAGCCCCGATGATTGTTCATATCCTAACAGATTATTGGTTTCTTATGACAACTGGTGTATATAATGATGTTCTACTATTGACAAATTTACTGAAACAGCAACTCTCTCAGTTTAATGCCGGGAACAATGTATCTTCAGTATAAGTAAACATACTTTAAATGTCTTTGAAATGATAAAAAGTCTTAAGTTTCATCTTGAAAACATAGACTCTGATGTCAGACTGAGCTGTAAAATGAGCGAATAAACTTATAAAGGAAATAAGCCTGACGTTGTAGGAAATAAGCCCTTCAGTGTGCTTACCAAGCTGGCTGCCATTGGATTTAAAAGTTTCAAACTAATACCCTGTCATATATTCTCATTTTGAACCACATTCTAGCATATCCTTATATAATACCCAAACAAGGTACATGTGCAGCAAATCACCTTTTAGACAGTGCTATTCATTTATTTAACCTATAGTCAGTTAAAGTTAAGGGCGTTCAGATTAAACATGAAAACCATGGCACATATACAACACCTAAACCCTATTCATGTGTATGGGCGCCCGTGTGGGGGTGCAGACAGAGGTGTAGGCAAAGCCATCATTCTCCTATTTTCCATTAGCTGAGAATGAAATATGGTACAATTATAGAGCCCCCCAAAATGGACAACATTGCCATCTGACCTAAAGGGCTAACTTATGTTCACGATCATATTAATGTTGGCCAGTTTATGGACGACAGCATTTTCTGCTCTCGGTTATGCTGTGAACACACCCCCAAATCACAAGAAGTCCACATGTGTTACCAATGTGATGTGAACTTCATCTGACTAACATGACAGACATTGATCCCTGTCTGTTATACTAATAGATCATCACTGCATGCCCTGGAAAAATCATCTTTAGAGAATGTTTTCTCAAGAAGAGTGGGAATATGTATAAGAAGGAAGGCCTAGGAAATCATATCATGGAAGCAAGTTGACATTCAAATGGCATTACCTGCTAGACTGTGTTTAATTCATATTGTGGAGATAAACATATATTAACCTGCTGCCTGGACTGCATGGTGTTTTCAACATTTCTAGGTGCCTTCATATTCTCACAGCTCTTTTTGTTTTCTTTAATTGCTTAAAGCAAAAATGCCCATTGAAAATGATCCTTTATTGTATTCAGTTACAAAACTGGCAAAACATCTGTGTTAGCGTAATAGTGGCCAGCCACAATAAGTAACGTAAACCTCACTCACAGATACCTCAAGAAGGCTACAGTGACAGATGCTAGGGGTCGGGCCCTTGGGCTTTAGCCTCCCTTGCTAAGGAGGGACAGCCCTCTGTCCCACTAGCCAAATGGATAAAACTCTGCCCTGACTGAACAGCCGTTTATTGTATTTCTTGCCTTGTTTAGGTCGCTCTAAGCTCTTTTCCCCATTCACTTTTTTTATATATATATATATTGAGGTGGGAGATATCATAGATGTCAGGTGTTTTCAATGTTTTCCACTAACCTGTTTTCAGTATCATATGTGACCATCTATGTAAAAAAAAAACATTTGAGAGTCTAACACTTATCCTTCATTTTGGTCAAGTGTTATGCACCAATATGTGCCTTTTCTGCATGAGTGAAGGGCATACATAACAAATACATCCTAATTCATATAGTCACAGTTCAAAGGCACTGTTAGATTTTACATTAGGCTTTTATAAAACGATTTCCAAATATGCTGGTTCCAAATACAGGGTTAAATTCACAAATTTAACCCTCAGAGACCCAAGCATTGATGTTAATGATGTAGAATTTTTTTTCTCCTTTTTAAATCCTTTTTAGCAAGGCCCTGATCAAGAAATTAATTCACTTTTTAAATGTTTTGGTTTTTGGAAGATTTTGTAAAAACATTGCAAAATTGCAACATTGGGTCATAGAGGTTACAAATATCACCACTATACTTTTAACAAGGTCCACAGATTATTAGGCATTGATGATTCAATAATATCAAAGTATGTATACTAAAAATGTATTTTATTGACATTAAACTGTTT